>CM076573.1:622570204-622755459 GCA_034641835.2 Pinus albicaulis
AATGAGTCTCGTTTCTTTTCATCTGCACGGGAATTGAATAGAGCGCGCGGCCTATCATAAAATGCGAGTGCTTTGTGAGAGCGAGCACGGACTTGGAGCCGATGACAGAAGCCTCCTCTTCCAAGATCAGGTGTGTTCCATTAAATCCGTCGAAGATGAAAGTTGTGTGTGGACGATCCTCATCGGCCTGTGCAGGAATAAGTGGTATGAAGAGGGAGGTGCAGACTATCAGGAGGAGTCTGCGCCATGGCATTAGCATCATTAGTCGTTTCTTTGGGTGGAGCTAAATTTCTTCTTGGGAAGAATAAATAGATTCAGATGGATATAAATACATATTCAAGTGATCTATAGCCATAGAACATCTATCAAATAAATGAAACAGACTGCAGCGTTGGGTGCAGTTATCTTGATTTAACCCTAAAAGAACCCTTCGGAAATCCTGGCAAAAGCATTGAAGGTCTACGTTTCTTAGTGTAAAATTCTTATAAGTGAACTTGTGACTACGGAAATTTCGTATTGTTAAAATATTCCTTAAACGAAACGGAAGAGGAATAACAGGGCAATAACCGAGAGAATAAGACCTCGTATTGAGGAAGGAAAGAGGAATAACACAAGAATGACTCAGATGAATGCCGAATTTTTGGAACAGTTAAAAAAGTTGGTACATAATTACAGACGTAGAAGTGAAGTTGCAATTCATTAATGTGAGAGTGACATGAACATCTTAGTCGTCATTTGGATTACTTCTCATCTAAAAATTATGGCATCTTCCGATCGGTAATTTCATCCTTGTTAACGGTGGACGGATGCTAAGTAAACGCAGTTGTAATGGCATCTTCCGATCGGTAATTTCATCATTGTTAATGGTGGAGTGATGCTAAGTAAACGCAGTTGTAATGGCATCTTCCGATCGGTAATTTCATCATTGTTAATGGTGGAGTGATGCTAAGTAAACACAGTTGTAATGGCATCTTCCGATCGGTAATTTCATCATTGTTAATGGTGGAGTGATGCTAAGTAAACGCAGTTGTAAGTACCCGTTCAAGAATTCTGGCTTCATTAAAATTACTTGGCAACTAATTGACTACAACAGTAATTAGGTGAAAAATGTAGATATCAATTTATAAAAAAATTCAAGAGACTTTTAAAAACAATTAAAAATATATATATATATATATATATAATAATATAATTAACTATGAAGATTTATTTTCAATTTATTATAAGGATTTTTAATATTTAAATAGGTTTTTGTTAAAATAAAATTACGATGTAAAAAAGAAAAAAATTCATAATTCATTCATTCTATATATATATATAATTTTAATTTTTTAATATTATTAATTAAATTGAAAAGTAAAAAAAAAATATATTTAATGTAAATTTCAATCCTCTATCATAATTATTATTAAAAATATTTTGTTAATAATCTTTAAATCCTTATTACTAATCTATTAATTATTGATAATAAAATTAATTTTTTGGAAGTTTATATACATATTAATATAAATATCGAAAATAATTTAAACTGTTTTTTTTTAAGTTAAAATTTTGTATTACTTCACAAAATCATTACATCTAATATATTAGTAATCATTCCATCACCAACATATATTTGCTAGGCAAATGGTCTCAATCTGCCTAATAGGAAGTTAGAGGTTTTTGACCACCTACTTATAGAATAAGTAGTCCAAAGAGTTTTAACACTCACACCATAACAAGAGATTCTATAGCATAATCAAAACACAAAAAAATGAAAAATATCACGAGAAAACTAGAATTAAAGGAGGAAACACGTGCCAGATCTTGCACACTAGATCCGAGAGGAGGTGATGTCGCAGTGATGCATGGGATATGTCTCTCAATTTGAGCGAGTCGCATGTCCATTCATTGCATAAAAAACCTTTATCGCAGTGATGCATGGGATATGTCTCTCAATTTGAGCGAGTCGCATGTTCATTCATTGCATAAAAGACCTTTGGTTTATCTACTCCCATTTCATATCTTCTATGCCAGCAAAGAAACTATACCTCTTTGCTTGCTTCCCATGCCTATAAAGTTTTCATTTTCCAATAGAGAGGCAAAGCTTGGTAGTATTGTTTTTTCCTTTGCTTGGTGTGCCATGTGTCAGGAGCCCACTGTCATATATCATCAATGAGCTTTGTATCATGAAAGAATTTCCTATCTCTTGATGATATAGTGTCAAGATTCTAAATTTCACTCCATATATCTCAGGGAACTATAGCTTGAAAGGTCCTAGCAACCTATGGGGCCTACTGATGGACTCGAGTTTAGCCCTTGCGACGATGCCCTCAGCCCTTCTACTTTTCAAAAACTACATACTCATGGGGGTTAACTGACCAACTCATGAAATAACTAGTCTCACTACATGAAAAAGACTAAAGTATTATGTGTGTGTGTGTGGGGGGGGGGGAGGGGGGGAAGGTGTATGTATGATTTAAAATATTTTCATAACTTCTAGAAGCAACATGGGATCAAAATATAGTTTAGAACAATGTACACACTGCAACAAAACAATATAGCTAAGAGGAAGAACAAAACCATCATAAATATATCTAGAAACATATTGAAGGAAAAAAATCTATCAAATGTTTTTTGGAGACAAGCAATAGCTTGGTAAGTTTATATTTTGAATGAATATCACACTAAAATTGTGAACAAAAAAGTCCCATGAACTGTGGAAATATATGACTTGCAATGTAGCATACTTCAAAGTATTTGGTTTTGTGGCATATGCTCATGTTGCCAAAGAGAAGGAAGCCAAATGACGGAAGGGAAAGTGTGTAGGAATTTACAGGTTAAGTTCCTTAGATCAAACACCAAGGGTCACCGCTCACAAACATATCACAAATCAGTACACCAGTATTAGACATGGTTAAAACCCTCAAAGAGGAAAACAGTCCATGGCCTGAGCCAACGCGGCCACTTCAGAAAATTTATTAATATAAAGAAAGAAAATTTACATAAGCTTCTCTCATAAAAGATTATCAGACAAATAATCCTCCATGCTCTTTAAATAGAGATCATGGACCAATCAGGTGTTAACCATAGATCAAGTGTCAATAATATCGAGGAGAGAATGAACCGTCAAATCACTACTTATCGTGACCATCAAATTATAAGTTACAAATGTACATAGTAAAGAAACACACTTTACCTAACTCTATGCTAGAGCAAGTTATACTTAACTATTTCAATGTGTCGGAATATCCTAACAAAGTGCATTTTTATTGCCAAAGAGAAGGAGGCTAGATGACAGAAGGGAAAGTGCATTTTTATTGCCAAAGAGAAGGAAGCTAGATGACAGAAGGGAAAGTGCATTTTTATTGACTACAGTGATAACTCCAATGCATATAAATTTTATAAAGAAATAACAAAGATATTGGTAATTAACAAAGATCTCGAACTTGAAAAAAATGGAACATTGGTTAAACATGGAATAGAAGCATTGAAAAATCTATAACAATTGGAAATACAAGGAAGAGAAACAATTTTTTCAAGGAGGATAGCAAGGTTCACAAACTCAATCATCAATTAGAAGTACTCCAACCAGAAATCCAAGATATTCTATTCAAGGTGAATCATTTACTCTAGCTAATTATTCTACTCCTACAAGTCAATCAAGTAGTGAATCTAATGCTACAATTAATTCCTAAAAGTCGAGAAAGACTAGAAGTTTGAGAGAATTTTATGAAGGTTTATATATGTGAACTCAAATTTTGCTTTGTTTACTTGTCAACCTAGATGTTTTGAAGAGCAATTAAAGATAAAAATTGGAACAAAGCAATGGATGAAGAAATGGATTCTATAAAAAAGAATGATACATGGGATTTAGTAGAATTTCCAGAAGGTAAATGTTGCATAGCTATAAAATGGTTTTATAAAATAAAGCTCACCAAAAAATGAAAATTTGAAAAGTACAAAGATAGATTGGTAAAAAAAGGTTTTTCATAACAGTCTAGAGTGGATAATGGTGAGACATTTGCACCAATTACAAGTTTATATATAGTTAAATTTGTCTTAGTCATAGTATTAGATGGATGTAAATTCAATGTTCTAAAACAAATTTTTTTAAGAAGATTGATTCATATGTGATTTGTGGTGGATTTAGAAAAGCAACAATGAGCCTACATTATATACAAAAGTGAATGAGCAAGGACAAATTCTAATTATTTTTTTGTGTTTTGATGATATGATCTTCACAAGGAACTATTACTAGAAATTAACTATGAAACAAGAATTTGAAATCATTGATTTGGAATTAATGAGGTTCTTTCTTGATATTGAAGTCATGCCATGAATGTGCTAAAGAGATAAATAGGTTCAAGATAATGAATTATAAACTAGCACCAACTACCATTACAATATGGACAAATCTTAGCTAAGTATAAATAGGATCTAACATAGATCCAACTCTACTAAAAATATTGGTTCGTAGTCTTATGTATCTCATTATCACTAGACATATGCTATTAATTTGATTAATAGGTTTAAGAAGTCTCCAAAAGATTCTCATTGGCAAAATGAAAAGCAATTCTAAGATATATTCTTGGAACAACAAGATATAATATATTATATTCCAGCACCAATGATAATCTCCTAATTGGATATACTAATAGTGATTTTGCAGGTATTACATGACTGCAATAGTACTTCAAGGTTCACGTTAATAGTTACAATCTCATTAGTTAAAATAGATATGCAGTTGTAATAACCATAGTTTGAACAATTTGGTTACATAGTTTATTGAGTGATCTATAAGAAAAAGAAGAATAGAGACCAACTAAAAGTGTATCAGGACAACAACTGAATAGTAGATTTATAAAAAAAAAATGTGTTTTTCACCATAGAAGCAAACATATTTATATCAAATATCAATTTATTAAAGAGTTTGTAAACAATAGTGAAATCCACTTGTAATATTGTAAATTGAAAAAATTGACACATTCACAAAGTCGACAAAAGATATATTTGAGTTTCATAACAAAATTAAAGAGTTGTATGCTAGCTTAAGACATAGACCAATGCACCATTTGTAGTTTCAGGAAGTTTATATCTAAATTTAGAAAAAGATCAGCATGTGTTCAAGGAGTGACCATTATTAACTTTCTAACATCGTTTAATAGGATCCGTCGATGAGTCATGAGATTTTGTGTCTATCTATTGTTCCATTTTCAAGCAATTTAGGTAATTTGAATTAGAAAGGCCACGGCTTTATTGTGTGCATTGTGTGATTTTACTGCAAGTCATTTCGTGTGTTTTTAGCAATTTGGTTTCCTATTCTGTCGATCGATTCATAACGGGAGGACTACGACTATTTCAAAATTACATGATTCTTTGTTATTTGGTTCATTCATTGCACCAGGCAAGCATCACCAGTCGATTCTTTCACATCAGTTAAATTTCTCCTTAGAGCAAATGAATGGATGTCATACGTAGATGAATGGATATTTAGAATAATTGAAATTTGTCCTCGGAGAAAATGAATGGATGTAATACGTAGATGAATGGATATAATACGTAGAATAATTGGAAGGAGGCTTATGATTTTGCTTATGTGATATTGCCATGGCCAATTGATTCTTTCACATTAGCTAAATTTCTAGCCGGAACAAATGAATGGATGTAATACATACGTGAATGGATTTCAGAATACATAGATCCCAGATCTTAAAACATGGGTTTTCTGATCTGAAATTTCACCCCGGAACAAATGAATGGATCTTAATATACAGTACGTGAATTCTACAAAGGAGAAGGTATAAAGAGAACTCTGAGCCATGGAAACATCACGCGTAGTTACGTTCACATGCCCTGAATTTCGCCATGGAACAAATGAATGGATCTTCAAGATTTTTATAAAGGAGAGGCTATAAAGAGGAGTAAAGAAAACATTACGGATCAATTACTTTCGCATGCGATAATTTTTTCCGTGAAACAAATAAACGTATCGTCAAGATACACTCCATGAATTCTATAAAAAGAGAGGATATGAGGAGGAGTCTGACCCACCTAAACATCCCACATCAGTTACTTTCACATGCGCTAAATTTCTCCGTAGAATAAATGAATGGATCTTAATACACACTCCAATGCAAGAATTCTACAAAAGAGACTTAAAGAGGAGTCAAGGAAACATCACACGTCAATTACTTTCACATGCGTCTAAATTTCTCCGTTGAACAAATGAATGGATCCTAAGATACACTCCGAGAATTCTGACCCATGAAAACATCAAGCATCAATTACTTTCATGGGCTCAATTTCTCCGCAGAAGACATGAATTGATTTTAATATACGCTCCAAGAATTCCATATCACATCAATTAGTTTCATATGCCTTAAATTTCTCCGTGGAATTCTGACCCGTGGAAACATCAAATATCTCCGGACCAAATGAATGGATGTTCAAAATAGGAGCATATATTGGGTAAAATAAACTAAGTCATATAAATAGTAATTTTTTTTCCAATATTATCGTTGATCCCCATTTTTAAATGTCTTTTTATTTTTATAAACTTTTTCATTTAAGCTGGGTGGAGGGAAGAAATATTGAGTAAAACTTATATGTAGTATGTTTTACTCACAAATTTTCCACCTATCTTATTTTCATAAATCCCTTCATTTTTATTAATCCCTCACACTCTCATAGAAATAGAAGGGAGAGGAAAATATTAAGTAAAACAAATTACACGTATTACATAGTAAGTAATATACATAATATGTTTTACTTAATATTTTTTTCATTTACCTATGTTTTTATATATACAAGAGTGGTCTAAAATAATAGACAAAATGTTATATATTACATTATAATTGGAAAATATAACTCTCCACCTCTATGGTGTGAGGCTAGGTATGGAAATAATAGGAAAGATATATGAGATAAGGCTAGGTATGGAAATAATAGGAAAGATATATGAGATAAGGGTAGAGGTGAGAATAAATATTGGGTAAAGAGTGTGAGGCTTGCACTAAATAATAGAAAAAATATATTCTCCCACTCTCATAGGATTGGAGCGAGGAATTGGCCAATGGAATAATGAGAAAAATGCATGACATAAGGGTGGAGGTGGGGGAGATAGCATAATTATTACCTCACCCTCACTTTATATCTCATATATTTTTCTTGCACAACCTTACTCCTCCTCATAGGGGTGGAGCGACTATATTTTTCTCATTATTCCTCCTCTCGCACTCTCTTTACTAAATATTTCCATAGAGCCCCACCCCTACCTCATATATTATTAGAAAAAAAATAATATTGTAATTAAATTATGCTTTTCTCAATATTTTCTATGAAAAGATAAGAGATATATTAGGTAAATTGTAATATTTACTCAATGTTACCCTTACCTCTACCCTCTTAATAATGTTTTTCTCAATATTTCCCAAGTAGGGTGAGGGAAAATATTGAGTAAATTATAATATTTTACCTAATATTTCTCCCACCAGTCAATGATATATATGGATGGAAATTTCTATCTCTAATGTCCACAAGATCTATCTTGCAATTTTTTATTTTTCTCTTATCAACTCAACCTCTTATAAGAAAAATAACCTAGATAAAAACTACCCTTTCATTACCTTATAATAGGTTGTTCATAATCTAAGGAAGGAAGGTAATATCCTCTTGTTAAGAGACTTCAATGCTAGAACTGCTACTAACCAAGCTACTCTCCTAAGTAATAACTCTCACCCTAATCCTCTTTGGCTAGATGAGGACTTCAACCTAGCTATTAGACTCAAAAGAAATTTTGAAGACAAAATCAATAAATTATTTGGTACAAAGCTAATGAAGTAGTTCTCAGGACTTGATATTTTGTAATGGAATTAATAAGTGGAAAATTGTTAGACAAAGGACCTATATTCATAGGCTTAAAATTAGTGTTGTGGATTCTGTGATCTACTATCTATGTTCTCAATCACATTGTAAATTTTTACCTCATAAACTACCACAAGCCTGATTTTGACCATAGACCTCTAACTGTAACTCTAAACCTTAACATTCACACTATTCAGATGCAAGAGAATTGTGAGAGTCAAAGGCACATTCATTTTGACAGTAGTAAAATGGATCTCTTCTTAAAGGATTTAAATATTAATTTAGATTTCTTAACATATAAAGATAACATTGATCACATCCACCATAATTTTACTACAACCCTTTCCAATTCCATTAACAAGTTCCCTACCAACATTTATTATAAAAATGACAATAGAACTTCCAACCCTTGTTAGGATAATGATTGTAAAATTGCCAAAAAAGTGATTAGAGATGCTCCTAACAAAACTGTAAAGCTTGAAAAAATATATACGTACAAATGTCTTATCAAAATGAAGAAAATATCCTGTATAAATAGTAGGCAAGAGAATCTCCTGCACCTTCCTAAAGTCGAGCCCAAAAATTTTTGGAGGAAAAAAATTTGTTCGTAAAACGAAAGAAAATAATTTGATCCTCTTAAAGAACTGGTAAATTTGTCTTAAGAATCTTTATGATTCTCTTGACACCATGGGCACCATATTGAACACTCCTATAGAGGAGGATATCTTCTCTTTGGAAGACGTTGAGTTCAGGATTAAGAAACTCACTAATGGAAAAGCTATGGATATTGAAGGATACCAAGCTCAAATTATCAAAATGGGAAGGTTTGTCATCATCCCTCATATACACAAACTTTTCAATATGACAGTGAAATAAGGCTTCCCTAAGCCTTGGACAAAAAGCCTTATTGTGTCTATCTTTAAAATTTGGGATAAAAATATTCCCTCTAACTACAGGACCATTATGATTAACCACATTTTAGCCAAGTTGTATGGACTCATTTTGGAAAAGAATATTTTCCTTTGGCTTGAAATCCATGGTAAGAGAGCTAAAGGACAAGTTGGTTTCATATACATTACTCAACTATAGACCATCTTGTTACTCTTAGGATCATTGCAGAGGAATGCCACCATAATAAGACTGATCCCTTATGTTGTTTTCTTGACTTTAGAAAAGATTTTGAAACCATTTCTTGGGATAAGCTATGAAAGAGGCTAGAGGGAATAATGGTTCATCCCAATATGAGAGCTGTTGTGACTAGGATATATGAGAATGTTATTTCCAAGTTCAAAACCACTGAGGGTTGGTCAGAAGAAATTATATGCAATATCGGAGTTAAACAAGGATAGCCCTTATCCACTACCATTTTTGGAATCTACATTGATAAGCTAGAAGAGTGTTTAGAAGTTGTAGGATGTGATGGCCCCAAGCTCATTGGTATGGTCATTACTCTTTTCTTTTATGCTAATGATATCATTATTTTAGCTTGGATCCATGACGATCTCGACAAATGTCTTAGAATCCTCCAAGACTCCAAAGATGGATATTACTCTTAATATTGACAAGACTAAATTCATGATAATTAAATAAAAAAAATATCAACTATGATAATTTCATTTATGATAATAACTACTTTGAGATAGTTTGTTCATACAAATATATTAGAATCAACATTTATCATTACCTCAATTAGAATTATAGCGTTTAGAAAAGGATAATTGGAGGTTGAAACACTTATTATGGGCTTGAAAAAAATTCTAAGTCGGCGGATCTTCAGGCATGGAACAAAAAGAAGTTTCTCTTTCAGACTCTTTTCACCCCTGTTATTTTATATGGATGTGAGGTTTGGGGTTGGAGGAATATTGATATGGTCCAAAAGAAATTCATAACCTACAACTTCAAGATCAAAGGAAATACTCCTTACCCTATTGACCACCTGCTTGAAGCTAGTATTTCCCCCATTGAAATCATGACTATGATTAGGTATCTCATGTATAAGAAGAAGCTATACAAAACAGAAGCCAAGATATATCCTAAAATTACTTATAACTCTATCCAAAACCCCCACCTCCAACTCAAACGAGGCAAGCATAAAAATGCCTAGTCTTGGCTAGACCATTAGGAGGTAAAGGAGGAAATGATCTTGAAGAATAAGGACAATATTAAAATATTATTACTTCTAGGTTTAAGGATAAGTTGTGGGATGATAAGGACTTAGAGGGACAAATGAAGTTAAGGTATTATAAGGAGGTTATCAATCCCAATCTCGAAGACTATAATTATCGTTTTGTCTTAACCAATACTAAGAAGAATATGAATATTGGCAAGATAATAACTAATTCTCATAAGCTTCAATGTGAAATTGAGCATTAGCTAATTCCCAAAATATGTTGGGACGAAAGAGTTTGTCACCTTTGCAATACTAAGAGGGTTGAAATAAAAAGCACTTTCTCTTGGATTGCCAAGCTCTTACTCACATCCATTATAATTTTCAAAATATTTGCCACAAACAACCTTCTTGGCTTGTTAATTCAAGAAAACTAAGGCAATCTAGGAATGCTTTTCTCCATTCTTTTCGATCATAGAAGTAAAATGTTAAAAAATCTCAGTTAATCTCACTCTTAAGGTACAATGGACCATATTGGTTTTAGTCATCATCATCATCATCGTCATGAGGGTGAGGGTGAAAATAACATGAGGGAAAATAATCTGGAAATTATATATATATATATATATATATATATATATATATATATATATATAATTTCCAGAGTATTTTCCCCTCATGACATTTTCACCCTCACCCTCATGACTGTGGCGATGATAGCTACCTTAGAGTGAGTTGCTCGGACAGACACTCCTACTTATTTACTTATATATATATATATATATATATATATATATATATATATATTGATTTAAGATAATCTTAATAATAATAAATAATAATTCAAATTAAAAAATATTTATATAAATATTTGTTTACATAAGTATAAATATTGGTTTTGGACTTAGAGTATGTGCTAAAACTTCTTTGCTTGGCTAAGAGCTCATCTTCCTTGAATGTATGGACATAGGTTAACCACCCAAGACCAAGAAACATTTGGCAAGAATGAAAACTTGCCTCCTTATGGACCACTAGCGAGTTATTCCAAGTGACATGATTTTTCTTGGATAACGATAATTTGTAAGCTTGCAGAAACTAGTGATAACTGTCCTCCAACTCAATTATGATAAATTTTCTTACTATGTAAAAAAATATAAATATTCGTTCACAAAAATCTATAATTTGAATGAGTTTAATAATTCAAAATATATGGTTTCGTCAATCTAGATATATTTTCATTTAATATTTTTTTGCTCTTTCATAGATTCATAAGTTTGTGTGCAAGTCGATGGATAATCAAAGTCCATCTTCCCTTCGTCACTTTCTCTTTTTGTTTGGTTCAACATCATTTTGTTGGAATTATCGCGTTTTGACTTTGATGGGTGTTTGCCCTCGAAGGCTTCATGAACGTTGCAGTATGTGGGCGTAATTCGGTGGACAATCAAAAGACATCTTCATGTCCCCTATGTCACCTTCTTATTTTGTTTGGTTGATATTATTGTGTATGGACTTGGTAGCCTTGGTTTTTTTGGTCCCTTGAAAGCTTCACGAACGGTGAGTATAGTAGAGTAGGTCAGTGGCCGTGGGCAGGGCATATTCCTATCCGCTAGTTTATCATTATTAAGGGTGAAGTATTGCAACCAGAAGTATCAATAAACATAAATTTAAATTACTTTTATTTAAAAATTTATTTGAAATCAGATTTTTATTGAATTTTTTTAATTAAAATAAGATAATTTATCTAGCTCGAAATTGTTCTTGCTTTTACTATTAAAAAGTGAAGTTTATAATTTGACTAGTAGTTGCTCTCACAATCAAAGATGAGGTGAAATTTGACTAAGAGTTTCTCACCATAGATGGAGTTTTATAATTTGACTAGGAGTTTCTCTATCAAAGATGAGGTGAAATTTCACTAGAAGTTTCTCACTATAAATGAGATTTTGGCCTTCAGCTCTCACCGTCATAGATGAGATGAAAATTTGACTAGGAGTTTCTCACCATCAAGGATGAGGTGAAATTTGACTATAGTGCTTTAGATTTGGAAACAATGCTTTGAATGAGTTTTAAGTAAAATATTTGGAATCAATACCTTCACTTGGGTGACTAAAATAAAATGGCCCATCATTAAAAATAGTTAAAAAACTAAAATAAATATAATTAATATAATTATATTTTTTTATATTCACATATTATATTCTTATAATTTATATATTTCTATGATTTCAAGTAATTCAAATCATTGAAGTAACTCTCATAGAAGGATTTCTTAAAGGTTATATATCAAATAAACTTGGAATTCGATTAATTCAAAATCTTAGGATAACTTTTATAATGGGATCAAATAAACTCATCTAAATTGGTTTTAAAGTGTTTGATTTTATAATGTAATTGGTTTTATTTTTTTAAAAATATATATATATATATATATATATATATATATATATATATATATATAATTTTTTTCAAAATTATATTTTGATTTTTAATAATATAATATATATCTTTTTTGTATGGGGTGTAATACAAAAAGGAGTGATAGGTTGTTATTGTACCTATTGGCTTAATGATTGGGATGTGACAACATGTCTCACAAAAAAATGAACGATAGTCATGCTTATAACACTTCGCCTCACGCAATTTATATGTCGAATCCTCGATCCTAGGACCACACACCACAAAAGGCTTAAAGGTTGTCGTCTTGCCACGATAATCACGTGCTTGCATGTGAGATGAACAGATTTAAGATTTTTATAATTCTAGTCCTCCTTCTAGTGTGAACCTATTCGAATGTTGATACATGATAGACTCTCCTTCGATCTGTAGCTCCTTCCTCAACTCATGGAAATCAACATGGGGGGCTATGGTCAGCCCACCTCAATGGAATTTGGCCAGGCCCTATCATTTTTACTTGTATTGCTCTCAACAACTTGAGTGCTAAGTGAACTATTCAAAAATTATGAGAAATTAGTCAGTTACGACTACCTCTCATGGAAATGGTCATAGATGAATGACTTAGTTAACACATTTAGATCCCAAAAAAAGATATATAACTTGAGTATTACTTAAATTCTCTGTCTTTCCATTTGGATCCTTGGTTTCTAGGCCAAGGCTAGTTGTTTCCTTTTCTTGGCCTATCGAATTTTCATGCCAGTGGGAACGTTAGGTCTTACATGGGTGGTAGTTACACGTTTGGTACCTATACCTGTGGAAGCTGGACTCCTGCAATGTATTTTGGTTTGAGGGTTAATGGTTTGTGTATGCTTCTTTATTTAATTATTGGTTGACTTCTTCTCTTATGTCCTAAGTATTTGTCTCTCTCTATTCTTGAAGATTTATTGCCCCTGATATAAGAGAGACAAGCTATGTATTTATGGCCTTTTCTACTCTGATATATTTATGGCCTTACTCTGCTAGTGGGATGTCATCTCTTGTGGAATCTTATGATACAATTCCAGGAAAGTTTTTATGCTTATCATTGATTGATGTCTATCAACATTTACCAAGACATGGATACGCATTAATCTAGTATAGACATCAAAACACTTACTTCATGATACATCTCACATTGCTAAAATTAAAAAATATATACTAACTAAATTATAATTTTATCATTGTTATAATTTGTTTTAATATATATACGTTAAGTCTCGGGGGTGGGGGAAACTCAATTGGTTAATCTGAGAAATGTGAAATTGTTGTAACTCGAAAAACCCACATTCAAATCCCCCTATTGTGACACGGGTTACGGGGAGTGTTGAAATTTTCAACAAGAAACAGTGAAATTGGCATCCAGAAACAACACACACATTGGTCTGGGATCACATGTCACACAGTTATGGATCCTAGCAACACATTACTGTGAAACCAATTTTTAAATAAATTGGAAAATTAATTGTAATCTTATCTCATAACAACTTGTAATAGTTAACTAAATGTGATAGACTTAGTTAGCTCAAGAATTTTGAGTTAAGAATCAAAGGATAAGAATTTGGAGTGATTCCATTATTAACAGGGTCCACTTGCAGTTGTATCACTAGCGTAGTGTGAGTGGTATCAGTTAATTAACATTAATTGAGTTAAAATCAGTTTAACTAGTTCTAACTATTTGATGAGCTAGTGGAAGATCAAGTGAATTAAAATATATTTAATTCACCAGTAGTGATCTACCAAGTAACTGATGATTCAGTATTTATAGCTGCATGCATGTTAATTTTGGTGGAGACCCAGTTGAGACAAAGGTTCAAGGCACGTAAACTATCAGTTGTATTTTTAGTAAACCGCCCAGATGCAGTTATAAAACCACAGGAAGCCCATGATGAATTTCAAAATCAAAGAAGGTTGAATTTCCTATTTAAAAGGGGTTTAAATCTCTAATTATTGCATAAGCAAGGTAGGTTGAGGGTAGGTTGATAGCTGGCTATGTGTTTGTCCAATTTTTCCTAGATCAGTGTGAAGCAATTGGTAAAGTGTATGAGGTTGTGGTGATCACAAATACATTGTATTGTTTCATGATTCCTTGGTTGATTATATAATAAAGAAGTAGGGGTTTTGAGCAGTTTCTTTCCCCAGGAATATCTTGTGTTTTGTATTGATTTACTTATTTCTTTTACTTGCATGTGATTGACCGATCGTGTTTTATATTCCGCAAATATTGTGGAAGGATTCAATATCTTGCTTTAGTACATTGCATGATCGGATTGAGTCCATTGATATAATTTCTACATGGTATTATAGTTGTGTTAGAGATTTTCTACAGGGAGGACATATTTTCTACACGGAGAAGGACATATCGTGGCCCCCCATAGGTTTGCTAGTAGTTACGTGTCAGGCAGGCTGCTGGGTTCCTCTGATTACAAAAGGGTTACAAATATATATATATATATATATATATATATATATATATATATATACGTTAAAAAAAGACATGTAACAAGATTCTTAACCATAGAGATTCACCTCCATTTTACCATGGAGATTCTTCATGTGTAAATGATCTGAAATGACTGTATTAGTTTTGTTGTGCTAAGTGTCTTTTCATTTTAAAAACATGTGCATAATCAGTTCATTAGTTTACATAAGGTTTTAGGTGTTTGTCCATGAATTGTAGATGATTTTAGTGAATTAGAAGCACAAAACAAGCTTAAATAACACTGAACATCAATGTAAAATAGAGAAATAAGTCACCACATGAAATTTACATAGTAGGCATGATGAAGCAGTTCACCCCTCCTGGGCTACATCTGCTAGTCCAGCTCCCAATGACATGTCCATCTTTCATTATGCTCAAAATTTTGCTATTACATGTAGTCATAGTGCTCTAATGGTTGTTTTCTCTGTACTAATGGCTTCATAATGCTCTAATTAGTCAAAAATGACTCTTCATTCACTCAGAATGGGCGAAAATTGAGTCTCCTACTCTTTTGCCCAGTTTCACCTAGAAAAGCTCCACTAAAAGTGGAGAACTCCCCTTAACTGGAGTTAATTTAGGCATTTCCATCATCTTTTAGGTGTGCTCCAAATATCCCGCCAAATGTAACTACGACATTAACTGTTGTGGTTGGGGTGGCCACATGCCAACCCCAAAACCCGCAGTCATGACCGTGCAGGTCGAAGGTTGGTTAGCGCTAACCACGCAGAGAGTTGACATTATATGTTATCTCCATGTGACATAACATGATGGAACCGCTGGCAGGTTGGGACCGCTGGTGGTTCCAACCCCTAAAGAGGATTTCAATACAACATAAATATAAACCGCCTCCCATAGATGTTAAGAACCAACATCGGTCCCAACCCCTAAAGAGGATTTCAATACAACATAAATATAAACCGCCTCTTGTAGATATTAACAACGAACGTGCAGTGCAGACGGTAAGGCCTGTGCGCACCCGACAGGAGGTTCGGGGGTCGATTCCTGTGGCTTCGAACCAAAATTTTACATTACCACTTCAGGGACACGTGGTGGCCTCAGTGCTAGCCACATTTCACCTTCTTATTGGCCCTCTCCAAACTCATTTGAATAGGAAGATGACACTTGTCAACCTACGGTTGGTTCTGAGGAAGGAATATTCCTCAAAATATTCCCTTTTGTTGACTGTGCATCGACCCATTTGCTGACTGTGCATCCCATTCAAACTTGGTCAAACTATCACAATTTTACTTGTTTGGCAGTTTGATCATAACACAATATCTCCATCATAAGACATCGGTTTTTAGAACCATTCAAGGTGCCAGAATCAGGAAGATGAGATCTACGCAACCATCTTATTTTCAACCCAATCCTGTAAATTTTAATTTTGATAAAAAATTATGAACTCGTGATCACTCCTCCCCATTGGGAAGCTTTTGGACCCAAAAAAGACTTGATTACCTATTCAGTAGATGAGGGTACAACTCCCTCACCTTTCCAACCTCCATCCATTTCACCGTGCTTGGTTTAGTGCCTTTGAGCCGAACTTGAAGGTAGTCAACACTTCCCCACTTTGATGCTCTTGTCCTCCTGTCAAGAATTGTATCTTCCTTGAGCTCATCCAGAAATTTTGGCGAGAAATCTTCAATAGAAGGTATTTGAACATCACTTCCTTAATCATCGATCAAAGGTGGCTCATACAAACGTAAGTTTTTAACATTAACAACTTAATACATTTGCATATAAGAAGGCAAGTCAAGTTGGAATGCATTATTACCAACTTGCTTTATGACCTTGAAAGGACTATAGCGAATGGGTTTGAGCTTTTTACCTTCCCCTTGCATCCTTTCTTTGCTAATGTGCAACCATACCTCATCTCCCTCTTGAAACTTGTGATCAACCCAGTGTTTGTCATGCCTCTCTTTGTATTTAATTTGAATTTTCTTAGGATGTTCTTGAACTTGTTGATGTATACTCTGAATTTTCTCAATGAACTTTCGAGCCTTATCAATGTCACTATGGCCATCAATTGCAACATCCTTCGCAAAGATGTATTCTAATGGCAATTTTGGCAAATACCCAAAGCATACTTCAAAAGGTGAGGTTTGTGTAGAAGAGTGCTTTGCTCGGTTGTAAGCGTGCTGAATGTAATGTTGTTGTTCATCCCACAAATATGCACAACGATTATTTTCACCACCTTGGTTTGTCCATTTGTTTATGGATGAAAAGCTGTATTTTTTTTCAACTTTGTGTCCATCATTCTCCATAGATTTGACCACAAGTTCCCAATAAACCTGGAATCCCTGTCACTAAAAATAGAAGTTGGCAATCCAAAATGAACCCAAACATGTTGAAAATAAAGTTCATCATTTTGTTCAGCAATAATGGTTTTCTTACATGGCATAAGTATACACATTTTACTGAATCTATCCACAACTACACAAAGATAATCATGTTTTTTTCTTGACATAGGTAGACCTCCAAGAAAGTCCATGGAGACAGTCTCCCATGGCCTTGATGGTACCAGTAGTGGCGTGTACAACCCAAGCTTCCTATTACTAGGCTTACTTGTTGCACACATAGAACAACCTCTTATAAAATGTGACACATTATCTACCATGTGAGGCTAATAACAATACCTTTGTAGATGCGCCATTGTTTTGCTTACCCCAAAGTGTCCAGCAATAAGAGATGAATGAGATTCTCTCATGACACTTAGCCTCTCTCCTTGTGGAATACATAGCTTGCCCAAATGAAACAACAAATTGTTATGCATGTGATAATCTTTTTCTTCAACTTGATTCCCTTCACTCAAACTAGCATACACATCTTGAAAATCAATGTCATATGCATATTGTTCTATGTAACTCTCATGTACAGTAGAATCACTTTTGAGTAAAGTAGACACACTAATGATTGGTCTTGAAAGCATATCTACAAATTTATTGAAAATGCCTTTCTTGTACCTTATAACCAAGTGAAACTGTTGAAGAAATCCCATCCACCTGAAATGTCTTGATTGCTGCAATTTTTTTTGTGAATGCAAGTACTGTAATGGTTGGTGATCGGTGTGTACAATAGTCTCTTTACCCATCAAGTAGTGTTTCCACTTCTTGACAATTTCTACCAACGGATATAGTTATTTGTCATATGTAGGATAACTTTTCACAGCACTATTAAAGGTTTCAGAATGAAAATCGATAGGCTTACCATGCTGCAAAAGTACTGCGCCCATGGCATAATCACTAGCATCAGTTTGTATCTCGGATGGCTGTCTCAAATTTGGTAATGCAAGGACTGGAGCTGAACTGATCTTGTATTTTAAAGCTTTGAAAGCTTTCTGTTGTTTTCCTCCCCATTGGAATCCTTTCTTCACACTTGTCACTGCATGCATAGGAGCTGCGATGGAAGAAAAGTTATCAATAAACTTTCTCCAATATTGAGCTGCACCTAAGAAACTTCTTACCTTGGTCACTGTTTTTGGTGTGGGAAAATTCACAATGGCTTCCACTTTAGAAGGATCAATCCTCAATTCTACTCCTCCTACAATATGTCCCAAATAGACCAAAGAAGTATTTCCAAACTCACATTTTGACATCTTAAGAAACAATTTCTCTTTCTTCAAAATATCAAGCACTCTTTTCACATGCAAGACATGATCTTATCTTGTTTTGCTAAAAATTAAAATGTCATCTAAGTACACAATCACAAAGTCATCAAGGAATGGCCTCAAAACACCATCCATAACATGCATGAAAGTTGTCGGTGCATTACACAAACCAAATGGTGTAACTATCCACTCAAAGAGTCCTTGTTTGGTTTTGAATGCATTTTTCCATATATCACTTTCTGCAATTCTTACTTGATGATATCCACTTCATAAATCTAACTTAGTGAAAAACTTTTCTTGTTTCATCTGATCAATAAAATCATCTATTCTTGGGAATGGGTAACAATTTTCTACGTAATCTTGTTCAAAGCTCGAAAATCTACACACATGCACCAATGCCCATTTTTCTTTGGTATTAAGACTATGGGTGAACCGCATGGCGAGGTGCTTGGCATTATGATTCCTTTATCCAACATCTCTTTGATTTGCCTCTTTATTTCAGCATTCTCCATTATCAACATGCGATACATACCGATGTTTGGAAGAGGACAATCTTGCTGCAACTGAATCTCATGTTGAATCTTCCTTTTTGGAGGAAATCCTATTGACTCCTAAAACATCTCATGATGCGCATTAACCACATCATATAAATCTGATTTAAACTTAGGATCACATCCCTCAAATGATTCATGATTAATATCAACTTTAGGCTTAATCATTAGAACAAAACAATTCTTACTTGAATTTACTAGCCTCTTTACCTGTCCAGCATTTACCATAGCAATGTTTGTCTTCTTGCGATGCACTCTAACAATGAACTCCTTGCCATCTTTGAATAAATGATATTTGTTCTCATGGAGATGGAATATTTCTTTCCTGTCATACTAGTAAGGACTCCCCAACACAATACCTGTTATGTCAATCAGAACCACATCTAATTCAACTGTGTCAAAAAAATTTGCAGTGATTGCAAACCACATTATACATTTCTTTGAAACCTGTAGATTTGCATCCTTACAAATCCAACCCAATGGATATGGTTTTGGATGTGGTATGGTCTCAAGGTTAAGTTTCTTGAGTCTTCAGAGATTAAGTTTGCTTATGACCCACTGTCAAACAATGTGTCAATGTTGGTATGCTTGGATATGACCCTCACATGAAACAATTCTATTCTTTCTTCTTCATTTGGAGTGTTTATGTGACAATTTGATGTACTAGTACTGGGTTTAGTTTCAATTTATTTTCCCTTCATGTTATTCAATCCCATGGCTGTAATTTTAGATTCATCACTTGAATCAAATCCTAAATCATGTTGAGCTGTAGCGGCAGTTTTCTGTTTCCCTTTTTTTTGGGTTTCTTTGGCCTCATTTCAGGATGTAATTTCCAACAATGAGTTTCATCATGGCCTTTTTTTAACAATGTTTACAAGCCACTTTTTATCCCTCTTTCTTAATAGATGCATTCTTTTTGTTTTTACCTTTTGAGGTATTTTCTTTTGCTTTACCCTTAAAGGGTATCTTTCTACCCTCTTCAGAAATGTTCTTCGCTCTAGCTTCTAAATGTGTGGCCTGAACACATACGTCATCTAGACTGGTGGGGTTAAACATGAGAATATTATGTTTTAGGTAGCTATGTAAACCTCCTATGTACTTGAGCAAAGTATCTTGGCTCTACAAATCTACCCCTAATAAGAGATCTCTTCTCCTAAATTCTTGGGTGTATTCTTGCACATTTTGTTCCTTTAATTACCTAAAGTTTTGCCAGTTCATCATCATCTTGAAGGTTCTAGATTCTCAAATAGACCTACAATTGTCTAATCCAATTATCAAACTTTTCTGCATTGACTTCACCATTAAACATTGGCAATTAAAGCTTAACATCAAGTCTTAAAAAATGAATTTTACCAGTGTTCTTGGACTTATGTGGCTGATGTACTGAAGAAGAAGTAGAGGATGGTGATGATGGCTCTCCATTGCCTTCATTTCCTCCATTTCCCTTCTTTGACTTATCTTCATCATGTTTAATTCCTAAAGATCCTTGTCCTTCCTTGTGAAGTTTAGATCCTTCTCTTTCCAGTCTCTCATTCCTTTCTTGATAAAGGATTCCAACCATCTCAGTCATGTCAAGAAATTCTTTCCTGGACACTCTTTCTTCCTCCTTGGGATCAAATTCTTCATGGATTTCTCCTTCCTCTTGAGGCATGCTTAATGAAACTTCTGCTTCTTTTGGAGGAGAACTAGGTGGTGGAGATTGTGGCAATCTTGCTCTCCTTTTCTTTGGCTCTTTTTGAGACCCTTATGCTTCCACCAATTCGCCTTCTCCTCTTTTGAGCTTGAGCCTTGTAAGCATCTAAAACTTGCAAATAATTTAACAATTCTTTGCACTAAACAACACCAGAGAATAAAAACTATAGCTCTGATACCAACCTGATGTGAAATGATTGTTTTTGTTTTGTTGTGCTAAGTGTCTTTTCAGTTTAAAAACATGTGCATAATAAGTTCATATCATGTTGGTATAAGCCATGAATTGAGGTGTTTGTCCATGAATTGTAGATGATTTTAGTGAATTAGAAGCATAAAAAAAAGCTTAAATAATACTGAACAATAAAATAGAGAAATAAGTCACCACATGAAATTTACACAACATGCATGATGAAGCAGTTCACCCCTCTTGGGCTACATCTGCTGGTCCGACTCCCAATGTCATGTCCATCTTTAATTATGCTCAAAATTTTGCTATTAAAGGTATTTAAATTGCTATAATGGTTGTTTTCTCTGCACCAATGGCTCCAGAATTCTCCAATTAATCAAAAATGACTCTTCGTTCACTCAGAATGGGCGAAAATTGAGTCTCCTACTCTTTTGCCCAGTTTCACCTAGAAAAGCACCACTAAAAGTGGAGAACTCCACTTAACTGGAGTTAATTTAGGCATTTTCTCCATTTTTTAGGTGCGCTCCAAATATCTGGCCGAATCAAACTGTGGCATTAACTATTGTAGTTGGGGTGGCCACATGCCAACCCCAAAACCCGCGGTCATGACCATAACGGAAGGCGGAACCCCAGGCATATAACTATGGTTGAATGTTGAAACTACAGGTTGAAGGTTGGTTAGCGCTAACCGTGCAGAGAGTTGACGTTATATTTTATCGCCATGTGACATAACATGACGAAACCGATGGCGGGTTGGGACCACCAGCGGTTCCAACCCCCAAACAGGATTTCATACAACATAAATATAAAATGCCTCCCATAGATGTTAAGAAAAAATGTGTAGTGTGGACAGTAAGATCTTTGCACACCCGGCAGGAGGTCCGAGGGTCGATTCCTGCAGCCTCCAATAAAAATTTTACACTACCACTTCAGGGACACGTGGCGGCCTCAGGGCTGGCCACATGTCACCTTCTGATCGGCCCTCTCCAAACTCATTCGAATAAGAAGTTGACACTTGTCAACCTGCTGTTGGTTCTAAGGAAGGAATATTCCTCATAATATTCCCTTTTTCTAATTGTGCATCCACCCATTTATTGACTATGCATCCTAGTCAAACCTGGTCAAACTATCGCAATTTTACTTGTTTGGCATTTCGATCAGAACACTATATCTCCCTCATATGACATCGGTTTTTCGAACCGTTCATGGCACCAGAATCAGGAAGACGAGATATACACAACCATCCTTGTTTCAACACAATCCTGTAACTTTGAATTTTGAGCAAAATTTATGAACTCCTGATCAGTAAATAAGATTTGTTACAATACCATGGGCCAATACCATGGCTTAATAATAACACATGCCCAGAAAACCATAAAAAATTTCATATGACACTTTTTTTAATTAATCAATTTAATTAAAAAGGAAAAAGAAACATAATTATTTCGGAGATAAATCTCAACCTTTGATTTATTTATACTACTAATAATATCCTAAGATATTCTCTCGAGGTTAAATACCCATCATCCACTTAATAATTATTGATAATTAAACTAAAATTCTAAAGCCATGTTCCAAAATAAATACTCGCATTGACATAATTACTATAACCTTCCCCAAAATATTATTTTAAGAATTAAAAAATAGAACTCTTTAATTATTAAATATAATTTAACTATTAGACACAACTTCAATTATTGTTGACTAAATGAATACAAAATAATAAGTTTACATATTAATATAAAATACCCATTTAAATGTATTATTCAAAATATTGAACATTACAAATTTCAAATTTGAATAAATTATCATGACATAACTTCCTTCATACAATCAGATAAGGAAATTACTAGTCACTAAAAATAAACCTATGCGAATAATAAAATTATTAGTTATTAAAAGTTTTTTTTTTTTTTTTTTAAGAAAAAACATACTTATGATATTTCTAAGATATGAATAAAAAAGTACATTTTTTTTGGGTACATAGAACCTCACTTGATTTCTTAATAGACTTTTAATATTAACATCTAAAATATGGTGCAGTCATATATAAATAAAAAATAATAACATTTAACTGGAAAATAAACATTAAATATTTTAAAAGAAAATACTAGGATCGAAGACCATTATAGAATTATGAACAAAAATAATTGCCAACATCCATAAGTAAATCTTCCTTTGAGAGGAGATCTAATAGAACGTTGTGCTCCCTATAATAATCAAGGATTGCAAGATCATCAAATTGTTTTTTTAATTGCTAGATCTTCCTTTTTAATGATTCCCACTAAAGGATTATAAGATCCACCTATCCATTGAACCTCTGCACTATTATTTTGGAATCACCAATTAGTTTAAAAACCTTCGCATGCTTCCACAAGGCTAACTACAAAGCACACCAAAGAGCAATCAACTTAGCAACAAATTGTGTACCATTTCCTATGTCCAAAAACATTTTGGAACCACATAATTTGGGAATAGAATGACAATACAACCCCAAAAATTCTCTCTTTGACAGTCACCATCTAAGAAACCTAATACACTTCCTTGAGATAGCACCAGGCCCCTTACAATTCTTGTCTTTTCTTATTTCAAGGGCTTGACCTATTCCACAAAGGAAACTCTAGAGTTATGTGCAATTACTACTGAGCATACAACATAATTCTGAAAGAGAAATGTTTATCCCTAAATAAATGCCCCACATCAAAAACACCATCAAAAATTTAAAAGAGGAGAAATTAAATCTCTAAACCCAAAGCCACAAACTTTCTTCAATAGAGTTCCCAAGGAAACAAATTTTTTTTTTAGGACACACAAAACCTCTTTCGAAACAATATTCACAAAAGGGAAAAAAAATAAATGGTCAATAAATTCATTGTTCTAACGCAATAAATCATATATTCCAAGACCTTCCCATCCACTAAAAAATCCCATTTGATCATTGTTCTTTCAAGGAGAAGCCATAAAAAGACAACATTTGTGAGGTCCTTAACCCTTCTAAACAAAATCAAACCACTATTTTGATTCACAAGTCATATTTTTCTAGATCAAAGCATTATATCATTTCTTCACTAAAATAACCTCACATTTCTTAATTCTAGACCAACAAATACAATCCTCTTCATCCCTATTTAAAAAATACCGGCTTTCCACAAAGTCACAAAAAAATATTCCATTTACCTATAAAAAGTAGTGTGATTAATTATCAACATCCATGGGATCATCTTTAGCCACATTTTCAATATAATAAATACCATGAGAATTTATAAATTCTACCTGAATCACAAAAAATTTGTGTCTCTGCAAATCTCTACCAATTAATACGTTCCTTCCATTACCAATTTTCCACGCGATCCATTTTTCCATAATTTGCATCCCTTAAACCACATTTCGTCAATTCATTGATCTACCTGTAATTGATTTTGAGTTTTGTTTTAATCATACCTCCACCAGCTTATCCTTTAGGTATTTTAACCTCATAATTGAGATCCACAAGATTTTTTCAAAAAACATCCATCCACTTTTTGTGACAAGAGCTAGAGTGAATAGTTCCTTCGCATGCTCTAACCTCCAATTTTTTTGGAGTTTCCAAACTTTCCCACTTCATCACAGACATAAATATTTTTTTATTCTTGCCCCTCCATAAACATTGAATGCTCAATTTCCTTATCGATGTTAAAATTATTTTGGGAATTTTGGCCAAGGTTAGCCAAATCCTAGAATGTTGCAAACATGTAATTCTCTATTTATAGCCATAATCCGATGTAATTATGTTGGGAATGGTAGGTAATGAAATTGATGAATAAAATAGTGAATAAATGGTTCCATTTTCTCGTATGATTCAAACCTAATCTAATTTACCATGGCTTATCCCCTCTCCCTAAGAAATAAGATTTCATATTCTCATTACAGTAGAGGTCACCCATAATACTATGCAACATGAAGTGGAAATTCTATTAATTAAAAATGGCATCTAAAACCTTGTTTCATTCATTAAAACCAAAGCAAATTTTGTTTGTCTAATTAAATGGCCCAATATTCCACATCATTCGTATTCCAGAAAATTATTCTAAATAGTGTTTTTCTTTATATAAATTCTTTGTCATTATCCTTTTTCAAGCAGATTATTGGGAGCATAATTTAAGAACATTCCTCAATTACATGGAATATTAGACAAGCTCTTTCTTATAAATCTGGACATGCTTAGCATGAGTACTCAAGGCCATATAGCAATAGAATATTTAGCTTTATTCTCTTTCCATGGTCTTATTTTCTAAGTTTTCATATCTAAGTTTTGAATTAAGTAAACTCGACTTAGTTCAGTGTATAGAATATGTAGCTTATAGAATATGTAGCTTTATTCTTTTTCCATTGTCTTATTTTTTAAGTTTTCATGTCTAAGTTTTGAATTAAGTAAACTCAACTTAGTTAGCATGTTATTGGATGTATCTCATCACAAACAAGTTATCTAATTGGTAATAATGTAGGGATGTTATATAAAGATCAATTAGCTTTGGTTTTAAAATGGGTAAATCAATAATATCAATGTTGTAATAAGTAAGGGAATAAAAAAAAAACATGGTCAATCATTATCAATTATGATAAAAACAAAAACATGGTTAGAATGGTCCAACATGTTCAATCATGTTCAATTATAATATAACTTTATTATTAATGTAATAATAATATTCATTTTCAACCATGGTTAATGTTGATGAACCATGACCAACTATGATCAACCAAGTTAAAATGGTCAACTAAGGTTAACAATGATTAACATGGTTAAATGGTCAAACATGGTTAGAATGGCAAACCATCATCAACCATTATTAACCATAATGGTCAATCAATATCTCTATGGTTAGAATGGTCGAACATTGTCAACCATAGTCACCCGTCATGAACCATGATCAACCATAATAGTAAATACAGATCTCTATGGTTAGAATGGTCGAACATGGTCAACCAAGGTCTTTAGTCTTGAATATGGTCAACCATAATGGTTAATCAAGGTTTCTATGCTCAACCATGGCCAACCATGGTCAACCATAATCAACCATTATCAACCATCAACAACCATGGTCAACTAAGGTCAACTATGGCCAACCAAGATCATCCATGGTCAACCAATCTCAATGATAGTCAAACAAGGTCAACCATGGTCAACAGATGCCATCCAAGATCAATATGGTTAAAATGGTGAACCAAGGTCTACCAAAGTCACCCATGGTCAACCATGGTCAACTAAGGTTAAACAAGATCAACCATAATCAACCATAGCCAACCATGATCACACGGTCAACCTTGGTCAAACATGATCAACCATGGACGACCATAATGGTCAACCATGATCAACTATGGTAAACCATGATCAACCATAATGATCAATTAAGATCTCTATGGTTAGAATGGTCGAACATGGTCAACCAAGGTCAACCATGCTTAAGCATGATTAATCATGATCAACAATGGT
Source organism: Pinus albicaulis (assembly GCA_034641835.2). Taxonomy (NCBI): domain Eukaryota; kingdom Viridiplantae; phylum Streptophyta; class Pinopsida; order Pinales; family Pinaceae; genus Pinus; species Pinus albicaulis. The sequence goes on from CM076573.1 coordinate 622,596,573, forward strand.
CAACCAAGATCAACATGATTAGAATGGTTTAACATGATCAACCAAGATGAACCATGTCAACCATGGTCTACCATAGTCAACCTTGATTAACCATGGTCAACAATGATCAACCATGGTTAACAATGATCAACCATATGATGGGTTATGATGGTCAACCATGATCAACCACAAGTAATGAAGGTCGACCAAGGTTGACCAACCATGTCCAACCATACCATGATCAACCATGATGAATAATGGTTAACTAAGACAAACATGATTATAATGGTCAAATATGGTCAACCATGATCAACTGTGGTCAACCATGGTCAACTGTGGTGTACTATGGTAAACCATGATCAACCATACCATGGTCAACCATGATCAACCACAACCAAGAAAATTCGAGCAAAGTCAACCAAGGTCGACCATTATTAACCTGGTTCCTCTCTCCCTGTCTGTTCCTTTTATTTTATTATTTTAATTGTTATTAGTATGATTTTTATTACTAATATTATCCTTATAATTTAATTTGAAATTACCTATCTAGTAATATTAAATTTAATTAATTATTATTATTATTGTTATTTTTACAAAGTCGGATGCTAGTTTGTATTCAAAAAGGAAAAAGGAGTCTGAGCTCCAGTGTTACATGGAAGAGCATGCGAGAAGCGGAGCAATTGAGGACAAATTTGATGTCAAATTCCCTTTTGCAACCGGCGTTCTTCACAATGAGATAAACTGAGCTAGTGTAAATTCTTACAAATTGGAAAAGTAATAAACAATATTTGCAATTCATGTTCAGTTGATGTTTGTGTGTAAGATTGATCTCCCAATAAGGTCTTCAGGATTGCCTTCCGCTACTGCATTTCGAGCCTTTTTCGGGCTGCTTCTTGATACATCATGGTAGCTTAAGGATGAAGAAGAAAACGGTCTGTGATGGTGACAAGATACCGAAGATTGTATGACTGTATGACTGCAGTAGTTATTAAGGGTCACGGTGCTTGAACAGTCTCCAAGGATACGGGCTTTAATCTCACAAAAAACAATAGCTAGCTCACAAGAAGGAGAATGATTTGGCACGAGCATTAGAGGGATTCTGTAGAGCTTGTAAAGAGACACTTCAGAGCTGTTAATAGGAGGAGCCTTTTCAAGGCGTTCAAAAGGTAGATCACGAGACAGTTCTATGAATAAAGGCATGAGTTTTAGGAGTCCAATGGCAATGGTCTTCTGCTCTTTGAGTCTGCGTGGATATTTAAGTCTGTTCATGGCAAATAAAAATGCTATTCAGAAGAATTACACCTCCATTTAAAGAAGACAAGCCCTATTTGCTCGTTCATCCGCTTCCTTGTTGAGGGAGCGAAGAACATGATAAAAAGAGTTTCCTTTCATCTGCTGATCAAGAGCTTGACAACGCCTTATAGTTTGCTGTAAGATCAAGTTGGAATCTTCCCTATTGTGAACCATCAGGCTTATGACAATAGCTGAGTCTCCAATAATCACTGCTGTGTTTATGCCAAGTTTTTGAAGTTGGAGCAGACCTTGATAAAGGCCTAATTCTTCTGCTCTGTTGTTGGAAAGATTGCCCAGTCCCCATTCATAAGTAAGTATGATGTCACCATTACCATTACAGATGATTCCTCCAGCCCCAGCCATCCTTGGGTTGGATTTGGAGGCGCCATCGAAAAATAAATAATGTGAATTGCAGCCTCTGAGCCATATTGAGAATTTCTCTTCCTTCATTCTAATTTTCCAACTGTACCTTGAGTTCTTGCTATTGGTATTGGAATTGCTGCTACTTTGAACCAAGTTGCTTTTGTCCAGTAAATATCCTATGTAATTTATTTGCTCCACATAAATATCCACTGTGTTTAGCTTTCCTTGGGATTTTGTTGACAAAGCTTCCAAGGTGAGGCTCCATGCCTTGTTGTAGAGCTGTCTAACTCTGGTTTATTTATCTTTAAAGATCATTCGATTTCTTGCTAACCAAATGTTCCATAGAAGAGAACGGGGTAGAGCATTCCATACCCTTCGAGCAATATTATTTTTCTCCCTCTGCCAGGGATAGTTGTTCCTCCATATTTGCAGAACTTCTAAGATGCTGGTGTTGGGTGCCCACGGTAGATTGATGCTCCGAGAAACTTCCTTCCAACAAGCTATGGCAAACGGGCAGTCTATGAATAGATGTTGGTTGGTTTCTTCATCTGATTGACAATTTGGACAGCGAGATGGGCCAGAAATTCCTCGTTTTTTCATATTTTCAGAAGTTAAAACTTTCCCTCCTAGAAGAACCCAAAGAAAAAATTTAATTTTTGGGAGGGTCTCTGCTTTCCAAACAAGTCTCCACTGCGCCCAAACAGACATAGGAAATTCGATGTTGCATATTAGAAGGTAGGCAACTTTAACAGTGTAGATGGTGCCTGAAGGGTCCCATCGAAATCCATCATCACTGTAGCGATTGGAAGGTGCTATGCCATGGAGCTGAGCTTTCAGATTAGTGAGACTAATTTCCATATCATCAGGGATGTGTGGGAAGACCCAGCCTGTCCAAGTTTGAGTGAGGCCATCCCACTGTGAAATCTAATCCAAAGTTTGAATTCCTATACCATTAAGAAAAGATAAGATCTGATGTGTACCTGGCCAGCTATTGATGGAATGTTTCCCCATTATCCTATCAGCCCCAATTATAATGTGACTGCCACCATTGGGAACTTTGGAGATAATTTGTGCAAGAAGAGGAATTTCTCTCTTACACATCCTCCAAATTTTTGAGCACACTCTGTTAGGAGTCTCATGATCCAGCAGTTGTTGCCTTGGGAAGTTAAAGTATTTATGTTCTAATACTTTCTTCCACCGCACATTATTGCCAGTTATGAGCCTCCAAACAAGCTTTCCAGTTATGAGCCTCCAAACAAGCCCACCTTTTTCATATGGTTGTATAACTTGCTTCCAACCAACTAGATTGTATTTCTTTTTTTCATTCCCCCCCCCCCTTTCCATAGAAAGTGTCGAAGGAGTGCATCCACTTTATTATGGAAGTTGGCTGGTGCTTGCAGTAGTGTAAAATAGTACAAGGGTAGAGAGGAGAGACCTGCTTTCAGGAGTATTAGGAACCCTGCTGGATTGAGCCAAGAGGTGCCCCATTGCTGTACCTTTCTTTTCATCTTGTCCATAATGATATCCCATGCTGAAGCTTTCATATTGCCAGCACTCACTAGCATGCCCAAATAAGAAAAATGCTCCCAGTCCAACTTACAAGAGACTCCAAAGATATTTGCAATGCTGTGAAGAGTTTGGGCAGAAGCATTCCAACCATAGATACAACTATTGTGGTAGTTTATCAGGCCTCCAGAATAGCTCATGTATTTGTCTAGGAAAGTTTTGAATCGGCAGGCTGTGATTTTTTATGCTCCTCTCATTAAAAGAGTATCGTCAGCAAAATGGGAGTGATTGATATTCTTGACTCCATTTTCAAATTTAATCGCAGTAATGAGACCCATACGTCGATTGTAGTCCAGGGCTCTGTTGAAGGATTCAACCATCAATATGAAAAGATAAGGTGAGAGTGGACAGCCTTGTCTTAATCCACGGGATGATTGGAAGGATGGTCCGGGTCTACCATTGATGAGTGGTGAAATCCAAGGACCAGAGATGCATGCTTTAATAAGGTCAATAAAGGTTGTGGCAAATCCCATTTTTTCCAAGACATCAAATAAAATGGAGTGCCTAACACGGTCAAAGACATTGGCTAAGTCTAATTTTAGGATAAAGCTTTTCTCATTTCTTGCTTGGCTGGAATGAATGGCCTTTTGGACAAGAAGGATGGAGTCTGAGATTTGTCTATTGGCCAAAAAACCCCCTTGATTTTCTGATTTGAGAGAGGGGAGGAGAGGTTTAAGGCGTGATGCCAAAATTTTGGTCAAGATTTTGTAAGAGGAGTTGCACAATGAGATGGGTCGAAAACGTGAGAAGGATAGAGGTTGATTTTCCCTAGGAATAAGTGCTAGATGGGTTGCATTAGTGAAGCCTCCTACTTTGCATTTGCGCTGAGCCCTTCTCAGCATCTTTACAAGATCTCTTTTAATTATTTCCAAATATGTTCTGTATAAGCAGATGGGGAAGCCATCTGGACCAGGAACTTTTTCTGGTTGAAGCGTCCAGATGGCATTTTGAATTTCTTCTTCATCAATTTCTTTGGTCAAGTTTGCATTGATATCCTCACTAACTCCTTTGGGCAAGTGCTAAAGGAGGTCTGAGTAGTCTTCTGCTTCTTTTATCTCCGTTAAGAGAAAGCTGTAATAGTCTGAGGCCGTTTGCTTGATGTCATCTTGGGTTTTTTGAGGGCGGCCTTCCTCATCATTGATCATAGTGACATTATTCCTGACTTTCCTAACAACAGCCTTCTTATGGAAGAAAGCAGAGTTTTTATCTCCTCCTTGAAGCCATAGCTGTCTTGACTTTATTCTCCACTTCTGCTCTTCATCTCTATTGACACGATAAAGCTAATAATATAAATCACCTTCTAGTGCTTTATCCTCTTGTGATAGGCCATGTTCCTATATCTTTCTATGGACTATTTCCAGCTTATTTTTAATTTTTGTTTTGGATTTTTTTGGTTCTTTATAATATTGCTTGGCCCAATCTTTCAAGGCATGTTTGTCTTTTTCAGTTTACATTCCCAAATGTAGCCCGATGACCCTTCTATGTGCTGCTGCCACATTAACTTTACAATCTGATCCATGTTCGAATTGTTGCACCATAAGGATCTGTATTTAAAGGGAATCGGCCCTAGTGGGAAATGGGCCTCAAGAACTAGACTTGCGGGATAGTGATCAGATTCCATATATGGAAGTATTACAGCATAAGTTTTGGAAAAGATAGAAAGGAGAGTTGTGTTTATCAGTATTCTATCAAGCCGCTCCATTATGTTATCTTTGCCCAGCCTGCAATTATTCCAAGTGTATCTCTGGTTTTTTGGGATGACATCGACTAGATCATACTCCTGCATGATTTCTTCCAGCTTTGATCTATAGGGGTCATCGGCAAAGACACCTCCTCTTTTCTCATTTGAGTGCAGTATAAGATTGAGATCCCCACCAAGGATGACATTTCTGTTATCTTCAACATCTATGTCTGTTTGTAGAGTGGCCCAACATTGCTCTTTATCTCTGAAATGGTTCGGTGCATATATATTGTAGATGAAAATTTGTTTGTGATCTGCCTGATTCTCTAAAGTAACTTTGATCCAATACTAGCTGATTGTATTGGATATGCATGTCCAAATGTTTTTATTCCAAATAGTAGTGATTCCACCGAAGGCTCCTCTTGATTCACATATGTGTCCATCATACTGTCTAAGCTGATCTATGATTCCCTTCATCTCTTAAAATCCTTGCTTATTTTCTTGAATCATTAGGATTCTAGGCTTCTCATGTTCTATCAGGTCTTTTAGGGCAGCAAATTTAGAGGGGTGCCCTAATCCCCTGCTATTCCAAGATATTACTTTCATCATTGAGCATGGGTAATACGGAGAGATGCTCGCCCTCCATGCTCCTTGTGTGCTGTCTCTTTGCTACTTTGACCGAGAATATAAGTTTCTATGGGGTTTTGAGTTCCCATGGCTATATCTTTTTAAGCATTTTCATCTCTATGCTACTTTATAGTTTTCCTGCCAAGCCCTTTTTTTTGCACTTCCAAACTGGCACCATACTCTTTTGAGGAGCTCCTTGTTGATCGGGAGGGGGAGGTTTGAGAAGGAATGATGGGGATGAAAGGTTCATTTTCAGAGGAGATCGGGGGGTCGGAATCAGGGAGGGAGAGGGTGCCAAAGGGGTTAGATGATTCCAAGGGGGTTTCAGAAGAAGGACAAAAGACAGGAGGGATGGGAGGGCCGAGGGAGGAGGAGGGGGGAGGGGCAGAGGGGGTATTTTTGGGAGGGGTGGCTTCAGAGTTTGCCTTTGGGGCAGTCTTCTTCTTTTTTACAGTTTCCCATTGCTCATCTGGATGAGCATTTTCAACATTAACTAATTTAGAACATTGATTAGCAAAATGGCCATACTCGTGGCATACCTTGCATTTAAATGGGATTTGTTCGTAGTCCAGCTGCTGAACATGCGTCCAGTCGTCCACTTTGAGCTTGATTGCCTCCGGAAGACCCTTTCCAAGATCAACTTCAACACAGATATGCGCACAAGTTTGCATATTGTCCTTAGGTTCGCTCCGATCTATGTATTTTCCAACAGCATTGCCGATGACATGAACTGAATCGTCGCCCCAACAGTGCAGCGAGTGATGCGGAAGCCGAACCCATACCAGAACAGCACTAGGGACATCCAGTTTGGGATCGAAATCTGGAGTCCATTTGTTCAGATATAGTCCTCTGGAATCCATAAAATATGGTCCATTTCTGAAGATTAAATCCTTGTCTACTCTTGATTTGAAATGAAAAGTATAATATCCTTTCCCACATAAACGTATGGAGATTTTGCCACTTACTTTGTCTGCCCAGTTTCCTTCTATCCATATTTGTACTATTTTCGGGGATGGCCATAAGCCAGTAAATTGCCCGATGAGTCCCAGTTCAGTTAGAGATAGCGCAGCGATTTGAGGTAGAGCAGGAGGCAGCTCAACTTCTTGCAGTCCATCTAATTTTTTCACAAACTTCGATAGAGCAGGTCATGGGCATTGGGGAGGCAGCGATTTTATCAAAGCAGAGAAAGCAGATTATGCATCGGTCCCCTCCGAAGAAGCATCTGGAGGGGCCATGGCAGGGCCAGAAGCCACCAGCAATGGAGGGCGATAGTTGCAGAGCGGCGGCCTAGGTCAAGCGCGCGATCTCTAAATTTAATTAATTATTATTATTATTATTTTTATTTTTATTATTATTTATTTTTTAACCATTAATGAATTTTAATTATATAATATATAATTTAAAGTATTAAAATAATAAAAATATTAAATTATATTAAAAAAGTATTAATATTAAATTATTAAAAAAAGTATTATTATTAGACTATATTCAAATATAACCAAATTAAAATTAATATATAATAGAATTAAAATTATATAAATATATATATATATGGAAAATTTTATTCAATTTCTCATTCTAGTCAAACTAGTCGTTTTTTCAAGTGATAGTTGGAGTTGACCTTATCTATTTAAACAAGTTTCTTGAGTAGATTTCTCATCTTGTCATGATGATGAACCACATTAGCTGGTTCGAAAGGCGTCGACAAAATTTTCTTACATGTGATTTTCACCAAAAATTATTATACACATTATGGATCATAGAAGCCAAATTCCTAATAGTGATCAACAATTGTTAACCATGGTTGACCATGGTCAACCAATTTCAACCAATATTAACATGATTATAATGGTCAAACACGATCAACCACGGTCAAATAAGGTCAACCATAAGAAACCATGGTCTACCATGATAAACTAAGATCAACTATTATCAACCACAGTCAACCATGATCAACCATACCATGGATTACCATGGTCAAGCGTGATCAAACATGATCAACTATGTTTGAGCATGGTAAACCAAGATCAACATGATTAGAATGGTTAACCAAGGTCAAGCATGGTCAATCATGGTCTACCATGGTCTACCATGGTTAACAACGATCAAACATGATCAACTATGTTTGAGCATGGTAAACCAAGATCAACATGATTAGAATGGTTAACCAAGGTCAGGCATGGTCAATCATGGTCTACCATGGTCTACCATGGTTAACAACGATCAACAATAATCAACAATAATCAACCATAGTCAACCAAAGTCAACCATGGTCAACCATATCATGGTATAACACAGTAAACCATGGTAAACCATGATCAACCATTGTTAACTATGCTCAACCATGGTTGAATATGGTTAACATTAGTTAACCATTGTGAATGAGAATATGTCAACATCAACCATGGTCAACCATGGTCAGCCATTGCCAACAATGGGCGACCATGATCAACCATGGTTGAATAACATCAACCGTGATTAACATGAGCAAGCCTCATTGTGGTTGAATATGGTCAACCATAGTCAACCATAATTAACCATACCATGGTCTACCACGGTCAACCTTGGTCGACCATGGTCAACCATGCCAACCATGGTTGACCATGGTCAAGCATTGTCAACTATGATTAACCATACCATGGTCTACCACAGTCAAGCATGATCAACCATGGTCAACCAATATCAAAATTAATGTAACTTCAATTGTTCATGTTATTATTAACATCAATGTTATTATTAACTTTAATATAACATTAATATTAATATTAAGTATTAAATAATGTTAATATTAATATTAAATAATGCTAATATTAAAGAAGAGTGGTAGTATTAATATTAATGTTAGTATTATTATTATTATTATTATTATTATTTTTTTTTTTTTTCTCGGTAAAAATAAATCTAATTATAAAACATAATAGTACAAAACTGCACCAGTTTCAGCTGTGTGAGCCTGAGAACTGGGCTTGATGTCCAAGGTTAACCTTAGCAACTGAACTTCCCAGAGTGGGAAACCAGTTCTTTTAAAATAAAGTCCACTGCCCTTAGAAGGGAAACCGGTAAAATAGTGAAAGTACTGTGATTTAACAAGAGACAATAAACTAGAATAGCCTGCAGCTTTTACAGCTGAGTATAGACTCAAAAAACCAAAAAATTCTTCCATGAGGTCGAAAGCAAGCTGAGGGAGATCAAAGTCACTGTTCAGGAGTAGGGGACTCTGGTTCTTCCATGATCCTGCAACCAAACTCAGCTTCTCCATCATCCTTGTCCTTCTTTGGCGTGCCGCTCTTGCTGAAGAAGTCCACCTGCAATTTTTCCATTCCAAGAATGGAATGACCAATGCCCATGGGCTCAACAGGGGCCGGAACATCAATATTTGCATGAGAGGGTTGAGGGTCAGGCAGAATAGGGGCAGGGTGGTGCACTGAAGTAGGAGCTGGGTTAGGGGATTCTTCGCAAACAGTAGCAGTGATGAAAGCAGTGAGAACAGGCTTGTTCAAGGAGCAATTGAAGCGGAATTCCGCCTTTTGAGAAGACTGGTGGAGGGCTGGGTTGGTGGGTAAAATAGAAGTAGGGGAGGCAGGCTGAGAGATAGGCGGAGGAGGCTGTGAAGGCGGAACAAAGTGAGTGCTTCCAGGAGGTAAGGTGCTGCCTCTCTGACGCCTCGAATCCAAATGCAGACTCCAATCAACGTCCTCCTCGGAGGAATCAGAAGGCGAGCTTATGGAAGGGCGAGGGCAGGAAGAGCGCCCTTTGCTCGTTCCGTGCCTACAACGCATTCTCTGCCTGAGCCAAGGCATCGAAGCCGCGTGAGGCTAGGAGTGCTTGTGGCAGAAGGAGCAGTCGGAATGCAACGGGGATCTCTGAAAATCAGCCGCGTGAGAAGTCAAACAGAAATTGAGATGACAGTAGCTAGTCTGGGTGAAGTGGAAACCTTGAAGAGTTTCCAAGCATCCCAGGATAGAGCAACGTCGACCTGTTTGGGTGCGTTCACTTGGAACAGCACAAGCAGGGGGGCAAATACCATAGACGGGGGAAGGAGGACTACAATAAACACAATGAGCAGACGAATTCTCCAGAATGAAATCCATAGCCGAAAGAACCAGCGAGGCGAGGAGGATAACAGGTGCGGCGAACGGTATGAATGTAGAACAGGTTGGCGAAGTTAATGAGTGAGTAATGGCACCGCAGGGGGCCATATGGCCGTAGCAAGCAAACGCCCTCGAGATCCACCAAGGGACGGAAGTCCCATCACTCCGAGCCGTCATCCGCATCCGGAGATAATGTTAGTATTATTAATGTAACACCCAAACCTCATTTTCAAGAATGAATTATGAACAGCTTTAAACAAGTAAAACACCCGGTAAATATAGATTAACTAATAGATTATACTGTTCAGAGACTATCTATTATAATAGAAAGTTTGTTTTTTTTTCTGTGGAAAAAAAAAAACTAATAGATTATACCTTACATTATTTTCTTTAAAATATTAAGATTTATAATATTAGTTTTTAATATAGAGTTTAGATATATATTGATTGATAAATATATGACTATGGCTAATAATAATAATGATTAATTAAATATAGTTATTAATATATTAATCATATATACTAATAAATATATATTAATATTAATATATATTTTTATTTATAATTATGATAATTATATAAATACAATATATTTTAGTTTATAATTATAATAATTATAGTATATAGTTATATTATATTTCAGTGTAATATATATATTATATATATAATTAATATCATTAATATTCTCTCTCAAATATATTCATAATTATATTAATACTTTTAATAACTATTGTCAATTATGATCCATGATGCTTTACCATGTTTATCTATCAACATGATTACAATGGTAGAACATGGTCAATCAAAGTCAACCATGGTCAACCAAGGTCTACCATGGTTAACCATAGTCAACCATGATTAACCATGATCAACCATACCATGATTTACCATGGTTAACCATGATCAAGATCAACATTAATGTAACATCAATCGTTGATATTATTATTAACATTAACGTTACTATTAACATTGATGTTAATATTAATAGTGTTAATATTGATGTTAATGACCTTATTAACATTAATGTAACACCCAAACCCCATTTGCAATAAGAGTCACGTGGTTGTATACATGAATTGTTTTTAGTCTATTTGGTTCAAATGATAAGTGTGAAGTTAAAATTATTTGAAATAAAAGAACTCCATTAAAAATTTAAAAATTTAAAATTTCAATTAAATTTTTATATTAAAATGAATTGATAAATTTGAAAAAGTTTTTAGCTATACTTAAATTAGAAATACAATTATTTAAAAATGATTTTAAATGATTTACTAATTAAACTTATATTTATACAATATAGTGATTTAAAGATAATTTTAAATAATTTACTAATTAAATTTATATAATTAAATATATATTAACTAGTACAATATAAAATCAAATATCTTTAACTAAAAGTTCATATTTAAAATTTAAATTATATTTTATCTGAAAATAAAATAAATTTCCTATGATCTAGTATTTGATGCATGTAGTCTTCATTAATACTATTATAACACTTTTCTTAATACCAAATACTTTCATCATACCAAATACTTATACACCAAATTCTAAAAATAAAATAAGGTCAGTATAGTGACACTATTATTTGGGTTGATATTTTACAAACGTGTAGATATCTATTTTAGAAACATAATAATTATGATTGTTGTCTTACTGAGCGAAAAACAAACAAACCAAAAGAGAAATGTTAGGGCAGACCACATGTATCGCATACCAGAGGAAAACTACGTGGAAAACATAATTTATGAATCCCACATTAAACATAATTTATATGAATGTACGGATCTCCCCGTCAAATAAAGGATAATAGCAAATTCTCGTGAAGAACACTACATGTATTTTAGGCACTGAAATTCTTTAAAGAATGAAAGACCAATGCAACACTTGGTAGGATAGGATTAATATATTGGATCTGTAATAAAATGCAATGTGTTTTGGAAAAACCTTCTTTTATATTATTGAATTGAAATTTACAAACTCAGGGAAAAATTAGATGTTTTTTCAGATGGATGCACTTCTAGGAAAGCTGGCTTAATTAAGCAAAGGAAAACAATAATGTACTGGATCTGTAATAAAAAACCGTAGTGTCTTGGAACAATATTCTTTTATATTACTAAATTGAAATTTACAAATTGAGGAAAAAAATACAATTTTTTGATATGTCCAATATGTCCGATGTAATCTTTGGATATTATTAAATTGAAATTTACAAATTGAGGAAAAAAATTACAAATTTTTGATATATCTGATGTACTTTTTGGAAATTTAACTGATGAGGTTAAAGAAAAGAATAAATAAGAAAGATTAATAGTAAGTAAAAATGGATTAATTGAAAAGTAAATTTAATTGTACTGAGAAAAGTGAGGTGCCTTACAACCCTTGGTGGGGTAAATCTACAACATTTTATTCATATGAATATAATGCTAAAAAAACTAGAAAAAAAGCTTACTTTTTATTTTTACTAACAATTACAGTATAATGTCAACAAAAAGAAATCAAACATTTTTTATTAAACAATTATGAATAAACAAAGCCTAAATCTCATTTTAACTTTGAATTATATTTAAAAAAATTGAGCTTTACATGTCATTTTTTTTTATTGCACTCAACACTTAATAGATCCAAATTTAAAAGATATCTATGTTGCTAATAACCATTTGTCAAGATTTTCTCAGTTATACATCATTTACATCACTATAAAGATACATAACTTTAAGAGGGGTCCTAGACCTTCAATCACTGCTCTCTAAATTAAGTAACAATTACTCTGCATTTGGTAAGAAAAAAGAGTGAGATTTCTCTATACTGTAGTAACTTATGATAGGAACTTTTAATTTAAAATGAATTCTCTATCTCTTACAGCACCTTAACTATAGACATTCATAGCAACTTAACTATAGACATTTTAACAACCATGAATGATTAAACATCTCCAATGCACTTTAGATAAATCCTGCTATCAATAATGTAAAACATTGTTAATCAGTTCACTTAGCTTACCTCATTACAAAATATATGGATGAAACCCCTCCAACCAAAACCAAAGCGCTAGTGTTCAATGTCATGATGCAAACACTATTCAAGCAATCCAGTTAGTTTTAGTGGATTCAATTGAATAAGATAAATTATAAGCTTGGTAAAAAAAAAACTTTTTCAATAAAAGGACAATGAAATGATACAAGATGATGCTTTCCCTTCTGCCCTTCTATGCAGATGGTAATCATTAATACTTTATGACATTTTTGTTTGTTGGTATGTATTTCCATATTATCCAATGTTTAAACACCAAATTCTAAAAATAAAATAAGGTCAATATTTTTTATATTAATGACATTATTATTTAAGTTGATCATTTTAAATATCTATTTTAGTATTTTCTATATTAATGACATTATTATTTAAGTTATTTTAAATATCTATTTGAGACGCGCAATAATTATAGGCCGATCATTTTACAAATATGCATATATCTATTTTAGAAACATAGTAATTATCGTTGTTCCCTTACTAACAGACCAAAAGAGAAATGTAATAACAGGATCAGGGAAGACCACATGTATCCCAGACCAGAGGAAAACTATATGGAAAAAATCATTTATGAATCCCACATGAAACATAATTTATATGAATGAACGGAATTTCCCGGCAAATAAAGGATAATAGCAAATTCATCATGTATTTTAAGCACTGAAATTCTTTACAGGATGAAAGACCAATGCAACCCTTGGTAGGATAGGATTAATATATTGGATCTGTAATAAAATGCCACGTGTCTTGGAAAAACATTCTTTTATTTTATTAAATTGAAATTCAGAAACTCAAGAAAAAGATAGATGTTATTTCAGATGGCTACTCTACTTCTTGGAAAGCTTGTCTAATGAATCCAAAGAAAACAATAATGTATTGGATCTGTAGTTAAAAAACCAAGTGTATTTTTTTATATTACTAAATTGAAATTTATAAATTTAGAAAGAAAAATATAATTTTTTGATATGTCGAATGTATTTTTTTGGAAAATTTATTTAATAAAGTTTAAATAGATTAAAAGTAAGTAAAAATGGATTATTTTTTGGAAAACTTATTTAATAAAGTTTAAATAGATTAAAAGTAAGTAAAAACGGATTAATTGAAGAATGAATTTAATTGTATTGAGATGCTATGTAGTGTTTCACCTTGATAAGGTTAGTTTTGTGATAATTAGAGAGGGTGATTTTGATGTAATGATATAATATTATGCATGACAGACTTATGTACATGTATATATGCCATAGATATTAGTGTCGCACCTTGGCAAGGTTAGTTTTGTGACACTCAGAGAGGGTGATTTTGATGTAATGATATAAGATTATGCATGAAAGACTTATGTACATGCTTATATGCTATAGATATAGTTTGGGCCACCTCGTTGTTATGTGCTTATGATAATATCTATGGTTGCGTGTATAAGAATTGATTTTTGTTAAGATCATATTATTGATGTTTTCTCTTTTGGTATCCTAGTTATTATATAGGTGTATGCCATTGAGGTGATCTAGGATTAAGACACATAGATCCATGGATGATCATGGTTATGTGAAAAATATGGTTAATTATGATTTATGGATGATATATTATTTGTATGATTATATATGCATAATCTTGTACTAAGCAAGATGTGGCAGGGGACCTTGTTATTTGCAAATAAAGATGCTCAAATTATAAATGATTTTGGAAGTTATGATACATGATTTATATGATTATATATGCTTAATATTGTATTGAGCAAGATGTGGCAGGGACCTGGTTATTTGCAAACAAGGATGTTCAAATTATAAATGATTATGGAAGTCATGATACATGATTTGTATGATTATATATGCTTAATCTTGTACTAAGCAAGATGTGGCAGGGGACATGGTTATTTGCAAACAAGGATGCTCAATGAATGTGGAAGTCATGATACATTATTTACATGATTTTTATGATTATATATGCTTAATCTTGTATTGAGCATGATGTGACATGGGACATGGTTATTTGCAAACAAGCATGTTCAAACTATAAATGGTTGCGGAAGTCATTTCTCCATAACCAAAATGACCGTGGAAGTGATGTACAAGCCTTGGTAAAATGTGTATAAGTTAATTATGAAATTCATTTGATTCCTTTGATCTATGAAATTGTGATGTGTGCGGGTCTTGGAAGAATGCCTTACCAACGAACCATTAGATGGGTGTGAGCTCAGAATCAGTACCTTAAGGTGAAGCATCTATTCTACAAATTCTCTCATGACTTACACATGGCCTTAACCACATGAAGTAACATGCAACAATGTACCATTTATGTTAAATTTAGTAAGGTCTTGTACTTAGCCCCAATTTATTAAAATGAATTACCTCTCTAACTTAGTAGGGCTATTCTACAAATTTTCTCATGACTTATATGTTCCCCCCACTACATGTTGTTTCCTACTACGAGGGTATTCATTTAAAAAAAATCACTTAGAACTTGCATTTAATTCAAACTATTAAACATGCTACTTATAACTTTGGTCAAGAGGTAGCAATAGATTATCTATTTTGTCAAATTTTCTCATGACTTCCACCTCGCCCCCGACCACATAAAGTTTTTCCAAACAAGGATATATATGTTATCCAATTTTCTTGGGACTGGATCATCTCATAGTTAAATTAAAAGGCTTACTTACCTTTTCAACAAAGACATTGCAACAATGTATCTAGTGTGCATAACTCAGTCTCGATTTGCACTTAGCCCTTGCAGCGATATATATATATATTGTCAAATTTACTTAGAACTTGCACCTAATCCTAATTGCATAAAAATTCATAGTTACCTCAACGACATAAATGTTGTGATGGTTATGTATTCTATGAAATTTTCTCACAATGTATAAAAAGTTCCAACCACGTGACATTACCTGCAATTAAGGAATTTATCCTATGAAATTCACTCTGTTTTTTTCCGTTACCCTAACTACACAAATAGAGGTACTCGATGTTCAAAATTCATTCACAGACCCCGACCACATGAAACCACTTGCAATGGGGGTAACTATTCCATTAATTCACTCATGGCATGCACATAACAACAACCATATGAGATGACTTATTGAACTCCACTATTATGTCAAATTATTTTTCTCTATCAAAATTATGCATAACTTGCATTCACCATTCTAACAAGGGTATCTATTATACCAAATTTACCTAAAATTTTCACCCAGCCCCAACAATATGAAATGGATTTGTTAGTGTCTGTGAGTCACCAGTGATCAAATGTATTCTTTCAATGTTAGTTGATAGCGTCCTGGGTCAAATTTTATAGTTTCAAACAAGTTTTCAAATAAAATTTGATCATTGGTTGTTGTCTAGGTCAGTGCTACTCCCTCCACTTTCTCATGGTTATCATTTATCATCATGGTCATGTCACTATTCAGATGTTTTAGCTCATGAAATAGTTTGTTGAAAATGCAGCAAGATGATGGAGCTTAGTGAAATGAAGTCGCCTTCACTAAGTGGGCCCGCAGGCAAATTCTGGCGCAAAGTCTATTTTTAGACTATGTCTATTTTTAGACATATGGAGCATGGTCCGAGGATTGCAGTATGTTATTATTGGAGTATTGGTCATGTTGGTAAAAATAGATGGACCTCTATTTTTTGGACATATAGGTCGAAGTCTATTTTTAGACTGCCTATCCTAAAAATAGGGAAGTCAAATATTATTTACCCTTAATAATATTTGGACTCTAAACTTCAGTTTACTCTCTTGGAGCACTTCAGTTCGAGCCTTGGAAGTGGCTCATGTATCTGACAGAGGAATTACGCTATTCCCAAGGGTTTGATGGCATCATGCATGGTTGACTTCAGTTAGGACTTCAGTGGCAGAAGTTTGGTGGAGTTAATGAGGCAGCTAGTGGAGTTGTGTTCTGTTTATTTTAGTTGAACTAGTTGAGATTAGTTTAACTAGCTAATCAATTAGTTATGAGTGGAGTGAATTAAATATTATTCAATTCATTAATTAGTAACTCATTATTCAACTCAAGAACACATCAGTTCACTACAGTGCATGATCAGTTCAGTGGAGACCAGTGAAAGAGGTAGATGAAAGGGTGGAGTTAGCTATCAGTGGCGACATCAGTTGTGCATGAGATTTGCACCATACTTGGAGGAATTTCCCATGATGATTGCGCTGTCAAGCCAAGGAGATTCGAACCTTGGATCTCTATATAGACAGGCCTGGATTGCGCAATAGAGGCAAGGCAATTGGTGGTGAGTTTTGAACCAGTAACCTGTTCAAAACTGAGCTAGATTGTGTGTAACTTTATGAGAAAGTACTGAGTACTTGTGAGGAGTATTGTACTAAGTTTGTTACATGATTTCTCCATTATAATATACACAATAGCTGCGGGGTTTTCAGCTATAAGCTTTCCCCATACATACTGTGTTAATGTGTATGATGAATTGATGTGCTATCGCTTGTTTTATTTCCGCATGTGTGATGATCTGAGTGGAAGAGATTATGTGTTGCATATGAAATCGAATTGATATGTGATCAGGATAATCTCGGTGAATAAATATCATTATTCAGCAAATTTCTACATAGTTAACATTTCATCATTTAGGTCATGGTCTGGGATTTCACTTGATTTTTCATTATAAGATTAGTCATAAAAAGCAAAAAAGAGTCATGTCCATCACTTGGGTCATCATTAATGGGATTTAGCAGCCTAGGAACAAAAGAAATAAAGGTAAAGATAACATTTCCATTTCAAAAGATCATGTTGCAGTCACATCATGTCATTTCTCAAAGTGACATATGATGTCATGTCATCATCATAAGCAAAAATCGATTTTCAACCAACAAAAGACCAACCAAGCACTTCAATTACACATTTCATCTTCATTCAGCACCTCTCCACCATCGAGCTGCATTCCAGCCACCAGGGTATCCAAATTCATCTTCAAAACCACTTTCTTACCTCCTACACTGTGCTTTTTCCTGCTTCAATGTGCTTCTGCACCCATGTTGCGCTTTTCAAATTGGAGGGAAAGCACGCATCACAGGGATTATTTTCAACATTTCAGAGGTTCTAGCATCTGTTTGTAAAGTAAGTGCACGATTTTTACCTCTCTCATGCATAATTCTCCTTGAAAAACACAGTGAAAATCCCCCTCCTAGGGTTTCACTGTGCTTTTGGCTTCCATGTATTTTTTATTTATTAGAGTGGTAAAAACTATATTTCCTACCCTATTACCCTCTCCCATAGAGTGTTAAAAAACTATATTTCCTTTCCCTACAAACCCTAACCTATGCTGCACTTTTGGCTAGGATTGGTTTTTGTAGCTTTTTACACCTTTCCTTCACTCTTTTCATAAAATTTCACCTCCCTACACTCCCTAATATTTATCACCAACTCCAAAAATTTCCCCAAGGATTATCTCAACCCCTAACCCCTCAAACAACAGTCCCTTTTTCCCCTATTTTTTTAGCCTCCCTACCTAGGTTTTTATCATGCAAACATAAAACATGGATAGTGACAAGAAAAAGTACAATAAAGGTGGACAAGTTTCTAGATTTGAGCCAACTCGGATCCAAGAAATCATGGCCACAACTTTCATCAAGAAATACTTTGAAAGTGTGGATTGCATGAGTTTTTGTGAAAGGATTCAAGAGGCAGGTTGCCATGCCAAATTAAAAAATCTCTTTGCCACCAGTTTTAGGAGGGATAAGGTCAGAATAAGAGGAGTTTATTTCACCATTTTAGCAGATGCCATAGCCTCAGCTACAGGAATCCCTAACCATGGATAAATCTAGTTTAAAGGGATGGATTTGGACATTGATAATTACAAAGCTTTTCTAAAGCCATACTACAAAAATTCTCCTACACACAATTTTCCCTTCAGAAAATTGCTTGACAGGTATGCTCCTCTAAAGAAGATGATCATGAATAACTTTACCTGTGAAAGGAGGTTTTCAAGACTATATCAGTATCACATAAGGCTATTGATGCATTTCACAACAATAAAACCTCTCAATCTACCTCACTACTTATGCAAAAGTCTTGTCAAGATGACAGAGAAGGTACAAAGTAATGGGAAAGATCACCAATCTAACCTATTTCACCATGGCTTAGTCAAATTCATTTTCCTACATTAGCTTGCACAGATCAACCTACCTTGGGAGGCATTCATGCAATCAACTTCTCTTTTTTCTGCTACTAGTCAACCTAACATTCAGAGTACTCCATCGACACCAACACGGACACAAGAGGTTGTTCTACAAGCAAACCATAAGTGAGAAGAACCTACAGTAGAGGTAAAAGGCTTTTGTTTTCTCCTGACAGTGTGGAAAGAATTCAACCTAGTATTGTTAGAGAAGGAACATCATGACATCAGCATGATGCACCCTTGCATGAGAATGAACATGTACATTTTGATGATGTCATGGCTGACCTACGTGAGCATGTGGAAAACATGTCAGTTGAGAAAATAATCAAAGAGCAGGAAGGAGAGATAAGAGAGCTCAAGGAAAATCTTTCAAGAGCAAACTTCGTGATGCATTTTTACAAGAGGAGAATAGGCAGGTTAAGGTAAACCAAATTTTTTCAAGCAAACCTAGGGCAGATTTGGTGGTAGAGGATGATAAAGGTAAGGCAGTGATTTATGTTGATCAACTTGAGGATAAGGATGTTCAAATGAAACGAAGGAGGCCAATGACAAGATGACTTGCAAGGAAGAAAGAGTAGGGAAGTGAGCCATCTTCTCCCTTAGGTCAAGAAGATTTTGATGACATGATTACAGTTGTGATTGAACAAGATAAAGAATTTTGTCTTGACATGGTTAATCAACACTTGGAGATGCTTTTGAAGAAGGACAATGGGAACACCAAGCTTTAGAGACACATGGAAAGGCACTACTTCACCACGAACTAGATCTTCAGAATTAGGGTTGGGAATTTGAAAAAGAAGCTGAATAAAACCCTAATCAAGCTAAAGAAGAGAGAAAACCTTGAATTTGTTGCTCATGCGTCATTGATTGCATAATAAATCATTCAGAATTTAAAATAAAGGAGTTGGAAACAAATTTTTGAAATTTTGGGCAAAATTTGAAGTTTTTTGGATTTTTGGCAATTATTGGAATTTAATGATGCACAAAAGCACAACGAGTTCATGCTACACTTCTTCTCATAGGCTCTAAATGAGTTGAAACCTACATGGTTAGATAGATATTGATGAATACATCTCAGATATGTACCTCTTCCATGTCAGCTCGCCATTTGGGAGAAAATGTCAAAAAATAGGTCAAAAAACATGTTTATGGCACCTTTTTAAACCCTTCGTTGTGCTTCTACAGTAGCTGTGGGAAATTAAGTTTTTGGGTGTCATGGAGAATTAATTTTGCAGGCTTGCAGGTTTAGAAAGTTAGTAGACATCCATGGCGATCTTCGACAACTTTCAGTTGAGAAAACTCATCAAGGGAAGCCCCTCAAAATTTGATTCTTAACAACATGTTGCGCTTCTGTCAGGAATTTTGCGCTTCTGAAAACAATGTACTCTTTGTCAATCAAGGTCGATTTTTCAAAGTGTAATTTTTCCTTTTATGCTTTAATGTGATGTAATTAATTGTAATAGAGCTTGTGAAAGAAAATTTGATGTAAATTTGATGGTCATTAATGCCTGTAAAGTCATTCAAAGGATAAATGGGGAGTTAGTTCCTAACCTCCCTAGTTTTAGTTTTGGTTAGAGAGATTAGTGTGATAAGTTCCTATCTTGATGGATTCGACCCCTGAGAAGGGGGAATGTAGTTTTTGGTCTATATGTAGCTTGTTTTCAGCCAGATTCAAGGTTGGACAAAAGTTAATCAAAGTCTTGGAGCTTGTGTAAAATATCTTTTTGTAGAAATACAAGACATTTGCAGCTATTATTTTGGGTTTCATGTGATATAGCCTCAGTAGCAGTGTTTTTCTTCTATTTCATCATTATATTGAATTTTTAGTTTTCCTCAATCCATTAGCATGCTTTTAGTGATTATCTCATGGGGTGTTAAACAAAATTCATAATTTCTATGCTCTATTTTTATGAGGTTTTCATTTTCATGTCTCTTTTCTTCTGATAAATGAACTCATAACCCTATGCTCATTTTGATCTCTCTCTATTTCTACCCTATACCACAATGATAACTCAAAAGTGTTACTGAACATACCTACCTTTCCCCATTATATCCCTGCAACTGAACCATTTGAAACCCTGACCTAGTTTCCTAGGCCTTCGAGTCTGATCCAAAACCCCTAAAAATTAAAACCCTCACTGAGTTTCATACCTAGCCTAATATCAATTTCTCCCTCCAGTCACTTCATTGGTTGTGAGATTACATAGAGAGCCATCTCTGATTTGGTATGGCTATCTACCAAGTTGAAAGTGGTCTGAGGTTACATCCTTCGGTCTCCTTTCTCATCCTTGGGACATTGTGGAGGATAACAGGATTAATTCCCTATTTGACTAAGATGATGTGGCAGGGTATCTATTTTTCAAAATTCACAAGTAACTTGCAAACAACCTTTACAATACAACTATTTATTATGTCAAATTCACTGAAATTTACACTTAATCTAATTAATTGCATGAAATAACTCGTTATCTTAGACAATATGATAACTAGTTATCTTCCCTTTAGTAGTTTAATATACAGGAAACTAAGAATTGGGTTGAATACACTGCCTTCAATGACTTGGGTTCAAAAAATATTGCCATGGAATTGCGTTTAAGGTTTAAAGAAGTGCATGTCAATAGATTCTTTTAAAAATGTAGTTTTAAGAGGATTCTTATTTTTCAATAATAGTAGAAAAGATATTTTTTTTAAAATTTATTTAAGAGATAATATAAAGTGTTATGTAAAATATTATAAATTTACTTCTATGATCAGACTTGTTGAAAAGAAAAATCCTGGCTGGTAGACAACACCCTTAAAATAGGAGTCGTCTTTAGTGCGATTTTTTGAAGGCTTTTCCAGTGGATTTTTCCGGTTTAATTTTTTTAAAATCCGGCAAGAATTATTGAAAACAGAAATTTGATGGGTACGTTGCACAATCCAAGTGTCCAAGGGATTTTTTAGAATACAAAATCTATATTTATGTAAAAAAACTAGTTCAAATTACATAAATCAAGATTTTACCTTAATTTTTTTCACCGAATTCCAGCACTGGAAACTCCAAAAAGTCACACTAAAAACTACTGCCTTAAAATTTATTGATTTGAAAGAAATATTTCTCCAATATAAAAATAAAAATAAAAAACTATACTCATGTCATGTTAGAATTCACTCCATAATGTTTAAACAAAAACAAGATGTATCCAAACATATATAGTTTGAGCCATTAAAGAGAAAAAGATAATTGTTCTTATTAAAGTCTTTATTAGATACAATTCATCATGGTATCTCTATCTAAATCCCACATCCCACACAGACCAATTACTAATCAATCCATTAATAATTATTAGCTTTAAAATTGACGCCCGTATACCCGTTTTCACCTTTTTTTACCCGTTAAATACTGCTTATTTTGAAATAACACATCATTTTGAACGGGATAATAATTTTAAAAATTGTCATAATGAATGACACGTAATGAAATGACAAGTATTGTTTTACTAGTCAAGTCTAATGTATTTTTTACAGTGTGTGATCTCTTAAGGATCATTGTGTTGAAAACAAGTTTCTCTAAGTAAATATTGTATTAATTATAATATATACATGGAAATCTTGAACTGCATAGAGATTGTGTTGACATTATTAAGTTGGTCATAATTTAATTCATATTAATGAAATTTTATAGGAATTCGTGCTCTCGAACGATTCTGATTTTCGAATTTGCTAACCAACACCACAAACAGATTCAGATAATATCAGTCTAGCATCCCTAACCGCCACAAGAACCATATCCTAAACCCAAAGCACTAGAAGAAGCAGAAGGCGTAGCGTTTTCATTAACAAGGAACCATGGGAAGTGGAGGCATTACAATTTGTGGACATTGAGAAACCACCTTTTGAAACCAATAGATGACCATTAGAACCACAACCCCATGAATCAAAACTAGCACTAGCTCCACCATTACGAGTGCCTTTGCCACGACCATGACTTTGCAGGTAAAGAATATGCTCTTCCTTCAACAATTTTCCATCACTGCAGTCAACACCATTTAGAGCGCACAATGCACAGACAACCACAAAAAGAAACAAAAATGCCATAGATGATATACACGCCATAGAAATGTCTGAAACACAAGCAATTTGAATCACTTAAACAATTTAAACACTATGCATTGTGAAGGTAGCGAGTCCCCAGCTCTACCGAAACTTCCCGAGTGGTGTACAATGTAAATGCTAGACCCCTCCTTGTAGTGTCACTACTACACCAAGGGCATTTTAAGACATTTGTTTAAGACAAAAGAAATCTTTTGTCTTAAAAAGTCACTTTTTATTTTAGTTATTTTATATTAAAATTTAATATCAATTGAATTGTCTTAAATATAAAATTTAAGACAAAAATAGTGTGAGACAAAAATTTAAAGACAATATTTAAGACAATACACAAGTTTTCTTTTGTCTCAAATTAAGACAATTTACCCAAAAATTGTCTTAAATATTGTCTTAAAACCCCCCTTTATGTTGTAGTGTGTGGCTGCTTCTATAATATGCATGCAGGCAAGAATTTTAATAAGGTTTCTTGTGATTGGTGTATAGTCCTTTGCAATATTTTCAACATCTGATTTCTGGATTGTAGTTGAGTGCTAGAGCTACAATGTAATCGCTCGATTTATCATTGGAAATTCATTTATTTTTTGCAATATTTCTCACATCTGATTTTTGAATTGCAATTGAGCTAGAGCTGCAATGGCATAGTTGGATTTATCATCGAAAATTTGTTTGGAAAAATCGCAGTTAAATCTTTATATTAATTTTTAACATTATATTGATAGCGGTTTAGTTTATTTTCATTGTTACTAGAAAGGAAGAAGTGGATTAAAGAAATTGGTTTTTAATTAATTTATGTTTAATTTTGATATTTTTTTTAATTTTAGAAGATAAAAAATAAATTAATTTCAAAAATAAAAACTAAATAAATTAAATTCAAAAATTAAAAAAAAAAAATCTTAATTTTATTGTGAGATCAATTCATATGAGAAATTTCTTAACAAACTAAATTACTAAAAAAAAGTAAATCATGATCACAACATCCTTTCCTACATTAGGGTTGTACAACTTAGATCATGATCTCAATGTCCATTCCCTTTTAAGATTAGGGTTGTACAACTTAGATCATGATCTCAATGTCCATTCCTACATTAGGGTTGTAGTGTGTATAGCGATTAATTAGGTATGGGAAAAGAGTGCCCAACCGGTAGGTTAAAAATTACAAGAATATAATTATATATATAACATATCAGCCCGCATTCACTCACAGTGACATGGTAATAATTTTTTATTTTAGTATTATATCATACCACATACACCTTATCATAGTTTGTTTTTGGAAAAATAATACTATTTACATTCTAGCGACTATCAAATAAATACACTATCAAATAAATCTCAAAGTGTATAAACACACGTTTTAAATTTCAAGAAGTATAACAATAATTAGTGTCATTATTTATGTTGTAAATGAGGGTAGTTCAATAAATTATACCTTAACTAAAATGAGCGTGGCCATGGTGCAACAATATGAGTGATAAAATTATGTAGTACATTAAACTATTAAATGGATTTCAAGGTGGTGGTTGAACATGGGATAGGAGCTTGGGGTTTAACAACAAAGGGATCAAATCACCTTGCAAGAATTGAGATCAATAAACAACTTATTAAAATCGGTTGAACATGGGATAGGAGCTTGGGGTTTAATAACAAAGGGATCAAATCACCTTGCAAGAACTGAGATTAATAAACAACTTATTAAAATTGGTTGAACATGGGATAGGAGCTTGGGGTTTAACAAAAAAGGGATCAATCACCTTGCAAGAACTGAGATCAATAAACAACTTATTAAAACCTTTACTGATGACCAATGACCCGTAAAAATAGATATTAAAAGTTTTGTGAAGAGTAGTATAAAACTAAAACTGTCATTAATTTTTTGTTTTTGTTAAATTTAATCCCTAATAGATGTATATCAAGCACATTTAGTAATATAATTATGAATGTGTTTAATATAAGTCTAGTAAATTTAATTGTGTTATTGAGGTTAGGGAATAATAATAATAGGGATACGATGGCGATAGTAAGGGTTTTAGTTAGGGTTCAACAACTCTCTGCTGCCATCGAGAGCGCCGATCTTGGTGCCTTAGGCCCGGCGAAGTCTTGCCTCAGTGTAAACCTTGTGGTCTCGGCACTCAATCTTGCAGTCTCAAGGGTACACAGAGATTCTGGAACTCTCGCAGCTCTAGAAGCGGTTCTGGTTTCTGCTACAAGCCTGGAAATCTGGATCTCAGCTCCACGAGCCCAAAATTGCAAACGAAGAGCCGTGTATATAGATCTGGTACTCAATAAGAGGGAAGAGACTCGACTGTGGGTTAATCGCCAGACAGACCAACTAGATCTGTCTCTCCTTGGCGACGAAGATGCTGAAAATAGCTGGGTGCAGGGCTTTTTCAATGAGGGCAAGGAGATCAACGCGTTTTGGGGAAGAGTACCCATTGAAATCTGCAAGAATATTCAAAGGCTTATGAATATTGGCGTTGCTGGGTACGGATCGGGCTTCAGCATTAGATCTGGGGTTTTGGGATGCCGATCTGTCAAAACCCAGCAACCAGTGGTTGGATCCAATGCTCCTATGCCTTTTCTGATAAGAAAAAATGTAGCCCTGACCAGCGACCAGTGGGCATTGGATAAACAGCTTTGGGCCGTTTTGGAAGCTTTCTCCCTAGGCAAAAAGAACTTTAAGGCGGCGCTGATGACTGGGGAGGTTGGGATGGAGAGCGATGATGCACAAAAGCACATATCACACATCCCTCTCTCAGGCCATCGCTGGACTAGTATAGTATGGGCAGACGAAGACCTTTCACAACAGAAGACAAAGATCTTCGGCAGACTAGGGCATGGGCAAACTAGAACCTAACGGATCCAGAGTCGGGGAAAGAAGTGGTCCAATCTACCTATAAAGTGGAAGCATCCTAAGTACCCGCAGCCCAATCTGGAACTGCGACATGGATTGTCACCTTCAGACCTTCGACAACAGGTAAATTCAAATTGTTTCCAGATTTTCATCAAATCTCCTACGGGCAAATCTTATTTAATCTGGATACAAGCAGAGAATTCCATTGTGCACCTGAAACAACAAATCTGGGAATTGATGGGATATCCGGTCCCGATTCAACACCTGGTCAGTGGCAGACACACCCTTCAAGACAATAGGTCTCTGAAGGAATATGTAATCAAAGCCGAAATGACCATCTCACTGAACCTTCGGTTGAGAGGGGGCACTGCACATCAGGGAATATCAAGTTCTGCAGGAGGAGATAAGGGGAAAAAAGCCACACCTTAGCAGCAAATAAATGGTGGCCTCTCCTACAAAAACATCCTACAAGGTAACAAAACTGCAGGGCCATCGCCTGCTCAAGGAGGAGTTGTTCCACGGCCATACATTGTGGAGCAGCTTGGACAAACCCCTACCTTTAAAATTGATACTCCAAAAACTGAGGATCATGTCAAGACATATGAAACACAGGCACTAATCTGCCGCTTTAATTGCTTCTGGCCAAAACCAATGGACCTCTTCCATTGGATCTTCACACAATGGACCATGGAATGTGACATTCACCTTTGCTCCAAAGGGTTCTTCATTGTTAAGTTTAAATCTACGGAGGTCAGAGATCTCGTCATTAGATCAGGACCTTGGTTTTGGGGTACTACGGGTCTATTCCTGACCCCATGGTTTCCAGATTTTGACCCAAATACCATGACAGTGGCCAGAATGCCGGTATGGGTCTCCTTATACAACCTCCCTCTCCACTTTTGGAGTGACCAGGTCCTGGAGGGAATTGGAAACAGTATTGGAAAATACATCAAAACTGACACAGAAAGAATTGAGGAGAGGATTTACACCTTTGCACGGATCTGCGTTGAGGTAGATTTGAGTAAAGGACTACCAGAGAATATTATGCTGTCTTACAAGCAACAAAACTCGCTGCAGGGACTAGATTATGAAAATACTGCATTCAGATGCAGAATTTGTAGGATGACAGGACACCTTCAAAGCTCATGTCCAGAAGCAAAGAAAGCAAACAATAAAAAGAAACAGAAAGGGAAACAAAGAAAAGGGTGGCAATATCCCCCTCCGGATTCAGAGGACGAGGAATCTGAAGCAGAGGAGGATCCTACTCCCACTGGAAATATTGAGACTACTCAAGGACAAGAAGTTCAAAGGAAAGAAATATCAGGCCAAAAGGACCCTCAGTACCACCAGAATCAGTCAGAAAGGGCAAACGAGGACATGGGTGCCGGAGGAGTCAAACGACATCACTCCTCGGATACTTCAGATTCAGATAAGGATACAGGACCCCAGATAACAGAAAATCAGTTAGTCCTTGTAACGACTGTGCCTCCCCAGAGCGAGTGGCGCAAGGTCGAGAAGAATAAGGGGAGGAAAACCTGAGTTGTGGGACAGTTACTCACTCTCTGGCTGCAGTGGTTCCTTTTATGGGCCATCTAGTTTTTCTCTGGCCTTCTCTCTTGACTCTTCTCTCTTTTTTCTCTCTCTCTCCCTTTTTTATCTCTTCTGCATGGGTAGCCTTGCTACGATGATTTGTGTGCCAAAGCACATGAGCCCTTTGGGCAGTTGTCTGAAATGCTTTTGCATATGCTCCGTGTAACTTTTCATTTTTATAATAAAAAGTTACTGATTTTTTTCTGTGGAAAAAAAAAAATGTAATTGTGTTATTAGATATATTAATAACCTCTATAAAACTAAATTGTATTAGATAAAAATTATAATAGTTCCTTTTTCATGATATAATAAAAAAACAAAATCTAAATATTATATTTTCTATTTTATATAATTTAAATAATTAGGTAAAAATTTGGATATTTCCAAATAAAAATGCTTACTTGTCTAAAAATTTGGATATTTCTAAACAAAAATAATTAATTCCAAAATTTAGATATTTCCAAATAAAAAAGCTTACTTGTGTAAAAAAAAAAATTGGATATTTCTAAACAAAAACGATAAAGATATTTCCAAATAAAAATGGTTACTTATATAAAAAAATTGGATATTTCCAAACAAAAATAATAAATTCAAAAGAAAATTATAAAAATAATATCAAATATAACTTTTATGAAAATTTCCTTCTAATTTTAAATGAAAAATATAATTAATGTAAAAAAACATTTATCTAAATTATACATCACAAAAATCATTGATAAACACATTAAATTATTTCGAAAACATTGACTAAATCTTAATAATATAATTAATCCAAAAAAAATATTTGTCTGACAAAAATCTTAAATCTTACTTCGATTTTGTTACCTAAATTTGATTTTGAATGAGTGTGTTGTTTTCCCGGAATCATTTTCGTTTTATTGGTCTTTCACGTGTGAAGAATCTCGAGGCGCAATTACGACTTCACTTTAGATCCCGGATCTGGTTTTCAATTCGTGTGTTGTTTTCTTCTCAGTCATTTTCGTTTTATTTTTCTTTGGGGAAGACTTTCGAAAGGCAACTGCGTCTTCAATTTTGATCTGGATTCTGGTTTTGAATTAATGTGTCGTTTCTTCCGAGTCATTTTCGTTTTGTGTCTCGTTCTTTCGTGAATACGTTAAACCCTTATTTTTGCCAAAGTCACTTCCTTGTTCTTCCTCTTTTGTAAAGTATGTTTTCTCGATAAACGATAAAACTACAGCTTCGTCATTACGAATTTTGTGAAGTATCGGTGTTTTTGATAAGATAGTTCATTCCTATCCTCGATTCCCATGAAACTATGACTTGGTCTAACGAAATCTCACAAAGTCCAATTACTAATCTTCACCTCATATTACTAATCTACAAAATTTATTATCTACCCTACCCTGATTTCCAAACCGTCCTCAGAGCTAGCCATTTTTAAATGCACTTTGCTAACGTTTCTATGCGTATCCCTCATCTATGTATTCGTATGGAGAAGCAATTTAGCTCCACTCATAGAAACGATTAATGATGCTAATACCAAGGCGCAACCTCCTTATAGTCTTCACCTCTTTCTTCATAACACTTATCCCTGCACAGGCCGATGAGGATAATCCACATACCAGTTTCGTCTTGGATGGATTTAATGGTACCCACCTGATCTTGGAAGAGGAGGCTTCAATCCTTCGCTCCAAATCTGTGCTCGTCCTCACAAATCAGTCACAGTACATGCTTGGCCGCGCGCTCTATTCAGTTCCCGTGCAGATGAAAACCAACGGGACGCTTTCCTCCTTTAGCACTACCTTTGTTTTCTCCATGGTCCATCCTCCCTCGGCTGAAGCCGGACAGGGATTTGCCTTCATCATGATGCCCCAAAGATCTCCCATCGGCGCTGTGGCGGAACAGTATCTGGGCTTGCTTAACCTCACCAGCAACGGGCGGTCATACAATCACCTATTCGCAGTGGAGTTTGACACAATCAAGACCGCGGAGTTCAATGACCCCGACGACAACCACGTGGGTGTAAATATCAACAGCCTCATCTCAAAGGAGTCCAAGCCTGCCGGATATTGGAATGGGGACGAAAGCTTCCATGGATTGAGCCTCAAGAGTGGACGGAACATACAGCCAACTCATCCTCAAAGCCAACTCAACGTTACCATCATGTTGGCCGGCTTGCCGAGACCACAAAAGCCGTTGATATCTCTGAACATCGATCTGGGAAACGTTATACAAGAGAAAATGTTCGTTGGCTTTTCAGCGTCCACAGGAATCTTCAAGGAAAACCATTACGTTCTCGCGTGGAGCTTCACTACCCAAGGTATGGCGCCCCCCGTCAATCTGTCTCGTCTCCCTTCTTTTGCGAACATGTATTCCAAAACTCCGGGCCGGGGATTCATAGCCGGCATCACCGTGGCAATTCTGCTCTTCGCGCTGGCTGTTGCAGCCGTGTTTTTCATAAAAGAGAAGTATGGGAAAACGATCGAAGAATGGGAGATTGAGTACTGGCCCCATAGAATCGCTTACAAGGAATTGAGCATCGCCACGAGCAACTTTCGGGAAGAAAATGTTTTGGGGCAAGGGGGTTTTGGTAAAGTCTACAAGGGCGTTCTTCCCAGCAGCGGCAAAGAGGTCGCCGTGAAATGCATAACAAAGGAGCTTACGGAGGGAATGAAGGGTTTCATTTCAGAGATATCGAGCATGGGTCGCCTACAACACCGAAACCTGGTTCATCTCCGGGGCTGGTGCCGAACGCATACGCGGCTATTCATCGTTTATGACTACATGCCCAATGGCAGCCTCGATAAATTCATCTACGGGAATCCAACAACAGTCCTGCCGTGGCATCGGCGATACGTGATTCTGAAGGGCGTTGCCGCTGGGTTGCTGTATCTGCACGACCAATGGGAGAAGAGGGTCATTCACAGAGACATCAAGTCGACCAACGTGCTGCTGGATTCGGAGTTCAACGGGCGGCTGGGAGACTTTGGTCTGGCTCGACTGTACGATCACAATGGGAATCCGCAGACGACTCATGTTGTAGGAACGTTGGGGTACATAGCGCCGGACCTGATACGCACGGGGAAGGCTACGCCGAGTTCGGACGTTTACAGCTTCGGGGTTTTGCTGTTGGAGGTGGCTTGCGGGAGGAGACCTGTTGATCCGTTGAAGGGCGCCGAGCAGATGATTTTGGTGGAGTGGGTGTGGGGGCTTTACACCGACGGGAGGCTGCTGGAGGCATCGGACCCAAAGCTGGAGAAGGATGGATATGATGTGTCCGAGATGGAGAAGGTGCTGAAGTTGGGGTTGTTGTGTTCTCACCCAGAGCCTGAGAGCAGGTTGGGAATGCGCCATGTTTGGCAAATACTGGAAGGCGAAGCTCCTCTTCCCAACATCCGCAGGCCTTCTTTTAACGTGACTAAGGTGGGTCGTTATCCCAGGGGCCTCTTTAGATATACAAGTAGTACGTGTAGCGGAAGCCTTTCAGAAGAAAAGGTCATTTCGACTTCCGATAACGCCGCATCTCTCAAGCAGGATCAAATTAATAGGTTTGGTCACCTGGAAGCTTTCGCAGAGTTGACATGTTCTACTAGCAATACTGAAAATCCATCCGCTGCCCCTGCAGACCTTGTTTAACCGGTGACGGGGATGGAAGGATGTTGCGATTATCCATAACCAAGTGATACAACACTTTTATTCACTTGGTTCTAGGATAAATTGCACCGATTAGCCATCTGCATTTTCATATCGTTTTACTGGCATTATGAAATACGTTTTATGTAAATATGTATTTCGTATTAATGTAAGTAAGCTTTTTTCCTGCGTCATACATCATGTTTTTCCAATTGATTTTCAATTTATTTTAGATTTAATTATTAAATTTAATATATTATAAACGCTTATTTCATTAATTCTTCTAACTATAGGCTTAATCATACATAAACTACTTTGTTTGTATATCGATGGATGAGATGTCCCAAAGTTAACGTTTATTTATTTATTTATTTTTAAGTGGCTTCATAGCAAGGTGCATTTCAAATATCACCCTTGCTATATCTAAGAAATGTTATTATATTTATGCACAAACCTTATAATATTTGTATTTAAAAAATAATTTCTATAATATTTTAAACTATCAAAATTAATTTACATCTTGAAATTTATAAAAAGATTTAATATATAGCGATCACAATTACCATAAATATCAATAAACTACAATATGGTTAAACAATATATCTAAATGTAGATTTTTGAAAACTAAAACTATATTCAATGAAATTTTCAATGTTAAAGAAAATCATTATTATAGTTTAAAATTATACATATTTTTTTTTAATGTTAATTGGAATATTTTTTTTTATGGTATTCAAAGTTATTGTTTATTATTATTATTATAATGGTTAAGTGAGTGTAAATTAATGAGGATTTCTCATGGTTTATTAGTGAAAATGTACGCATAAAAAGACAACAATTTACTAACTATGTAAACATATAAAGAAAATAATCACTTAAATTGGAGGGATGGTTAAAGATACTTGTGCAACAAATTTGAATATGACGTAGAAAGTTGAAATCTAGGAAAATGGATTAGTTTTCCAAATATATAATTTTCATTTATGTCAATTAAGATTACCTTATGTAGTTAGGAGGAATTATTGTTATCATGGTAATTGTCTTCCTAAATATATAACATTTATTTATGGAAAATTGATATAACTAAAAAAATTGTTTTTTTTTTAAGACTAGTATGTTATTTTTCTCTAAAACATATGTTCAGGTTAGGCCTTAAGCTTAGTATGTAAAGGGTGGACTTTTTTTAAACAAATTTGTAAAGTTGTAGAGATAATTACGAGTCCTTGTGGAGCACTATTTGTACATACAAAAAAAAATGAAGAAGTGAAAAGATACTTTAAAATTATGTTTCATTGATTATTTATGAACCGTATAATTAAATATAACCAATGATTTAGGAATAATTAAAAAACATGTTAATATGATCCATAAAGCTCTAGTAGATGGGATTATCCATAAGGACATGCTAAGTATACTGGCAATGGAAACATATATGTGGTGCTACTCAACTTGAACTGAAACACTAGCTAATCTTGTGGACATGGTATATAATCAATGTGTCTTGAAATATTTATACCTAAAGGTCTAAAATATTTCTTTTTGAAGCCACCACAAATGAACTATGTTGCACTAGACTACATGTGATATGTGTTATTTCAGTGAAAATAGCTAATCTATATGGAGATGGTATATAATCAATGGGTCTCGAAATCTTTACACCTAAAGATCTAAAATACTCCTTTTAGAAACCACCCCAGATGAACTATGTTGCACTAGACTACAGTGATATGTGCTATTTCAGTAATATTTTCATCAACGAAATCCAAAATCTTTGGTGATTTGGGGAAGGTAAGTATAAAAATAGAAGTAGGTGGCTCCCTCGATGGATTATTCCTGGTGTTTGGTCGATCCTAGATAGAGCGAAGACAAACCTCCTGGAACTTAGAGGTATGAAAATACAAAATGTGGAAACCCATCATGAACTCGACCCATAATTTGCAAAAAAAAAAAGCGTATATTTTTAAATCTCTATTATTACAAGGAGGTTTACAAAATACTATAATCAATGCCTCATCCATCTTTCGATGAATCAAATGTGAACCAATCTATGCAAAGATGGTTGTTACTTATATCAATTATTTGGTTGGATCTAGGGTCAGTAATAACTCCAAAATCGTCTATTTAGTGATATTAAAGTCTTTGACGTATTCTTTAGTGATGCCGATGGAGTAGAATTCTCTAATCCTGGACCTTTATTTAGTTATACTTGTTAATTGATTCAAACATGGTTAATGGAGGTAATAATAATATCAAAAGATGTGGCTAATGAAACTCGTGATGGTTCCCTCATGTTTATAAGCTCGTGAACCAATCATTCCAATTAGTTTAAATATTTTGTTATTTTTGTTTATGCGTTAGGATTTGCCTCTGGGTTATTTTTTCTTGTGACTATGTTATGAGGTAAGTTTCTTGATATTTGTTCTGGGTATTTAGGCATCGTAATGGAATATAATCAATCCGTAATTAAAAGTACAATTACTTTAAAATTTTAATTTTTTCTTTCATATCAGAAAAAAGAAAAAAAGGAAAGTTGACTTATATATGAAGCTATAGGTTATATAATCAATCTACAATTAAACAAAACAACACCTTTAAAATTTTGCATTTTTTCTTTCATACCCAAAAAGAAGAAGAAAGGAATGATGACTTACCTATGAATCTCGAAAACCTTGAAGCGAGGAACCTTGGGCAGGGGCTCATGCACATTTTGGTTACATTAGCGAATGGGAAAATATCATGGTTCAATTGGGGAAATCATGAAAACCCCATGGCCCATTCTTTTATGGATAAAAGAAGAAACATGTTATTTTATTAAGAATATGTGTA
Source organism: Pinus albicaulis (assembly GCA_034641835.2). Classification (NCBI taxonomy): domain Eukaryota; kingdom Viridiplantae; phylum Streptophyta; class Pinopsida; order Pinales; family Pinaceae; genus Pinus; species Pinus albicaulis. Next base: position 622,630,293 of record CM076573.1, read on the forward strand.
TGTTATTTTTTAAATAATCTATATGTGTTTTTAGGAAATATTAGAAACTACAGGGAGGTTTGACAAAGGCCAAAGATGGAAAAAATGAACAAAATAACATTTATGAGAACACACGTTTTCTTGAAATTTTATGGTCGCTTGCTTTTATTGCACCAAAATTAGGTAGCATCTTCATGTAAGCTCCCATATACATTTTAAAATTATGATTATCCTAAGAAAAATTTCAAAATAACATTCATTAGAGTAAAGTTGACTCAAACGATACAATCATTAACAAGTTTACCAATAGTAGTTTACAGGCTTAAGGTTTTAGTAATCCATGGTTTTTCCCATGGTATTTTCATGTATTGCATCCTATTTATAGGCATGATGAATCCATTAAAAGATTCTTTTAGGCCAAAGAATAATAGATATATTATTAGGAGCTAGTCTTTCTACAAGGATTTCCATAATAATTTATGGTGTCCATGTGTTGTTCCCTTTACTTGTTGCTATTATGTTTTTATTTATCCTTTTGTTTATAACACTGATATTAGACATAAGTAAATATCATTCTATATAACAAAGGTTTTTCTATTGTACATGGGTCGAGGAGAGATGGGTGTTGTTGATCCAAGGTGTGCTAAGGATGGTTGTGCTATAGTAAGGAGTCCATGACTCCATGTAGTTGCATGAACGTAGATCTCCAAGGTAGTCAACAAATATGTGGTGAGGTTTTTCATCAAATGTCGTAGCAACACACATCCATTGGTATAGAATATTCTTCCATGGATGATGAGGAGCGTGTAGTATAGTGGATGGCATGATGGGGACCCCATTGTATGCCTATAAGATTGAGCTTAGGAGTGTAGGGGATGAGTGGTGCAATGAGGCATAAAAAATTCACATATGATGTGTCTATGGTAGCTATTGAAGAACATGATTTTAATTGATCCTTGGAGCGAGTCACTCATATTAATTGATCTGACTAGATGAGCATGGAGATCTACATGTATATGTGCATGATTTGGTCAAGGAATTGACTAGAGAAATGCATGATCGTAGCAGAGGCTGTTGGAACATATATGGAGGTGCTTTAGGGACCAAGATGTTGAAATTGGAAATAATAAGAGGTTTATAATTTAATTTTCCCTTAATCAAATTAGAAGGAAATTGTAATTCTGCATCACATGATAGCTTGTACGAGTTAATTGAGTTAGGAAGACTTAGTTAGCTCAGTCAATTTGAGTTTAGGGTCAAACTAGAGGCATGTAGAGTTCTCTTTAAGTTTTAGGGGATCGAGTTATAATTTATTTTGAGTTGTAATTGTTTAACTTAATTATTTGAGTTAAAATCAGTTTAACTAGTTCTAACTAATGGAGGAGCTAGTGAGAGGTCCAGTGAATCAAATCTGATTTAATTCACATGCAGTGATAAATCAGATAACAGATAATTCATTATAAATAATTGTTGCATGTTAGTTTTGAGGAAGACTCAATTGAGATTTGAGTTAAAGGGAAGTGTACTATCAGTTTTATAATTAGAAAATTGTACAGGTCATGCATGATGTCAACAGAGGGCCTTAGATGCATTGCACAATAATTAATTGGAAATATACTAATTAATAGGGGATGAATTTCCCTAAGGATTGCATAAGTAAGGCAGGGCATCTAGAAGAAATAAATTGGTTAAGTATTCGACCAAACTTTCTTGGGACAGAGTGAGACACTCAAAGATATTGCAGAGAGCTCTCAAGCCCAAGAGAAGCATTGCATTGTTTCATATTATTGAATTATGCAATATACAAATAGCGGGGTTTTTAGCTGAGGCTTTCTCTAGATAAATCATTGTGTTGTGTGATTGAAATTGTTTCTCTTTCTTGTCCATGTGATTGTGCGATCTTAATTGGTTTCCACGATTTGTAGAATAGATTCTAGTATTTTGTTTTAGCATATTACAAGATTAGTTGAATCTATGTGCATTTTCTACATGGTTTCAAAGCAAGTATAACTATAGAAGAGAATAATACGAGTTTGTTTTGAACAGATGAATCGAAATTTTTGATCTACTCTTCAGGACCAGTAGTGGAATCAAGATGTATTTTTATGGATTGAGACTGGAATATTCCCTTGAGGGTAGTTCTAATTACATAGCTTGGAAGGACAGGATGGAAGTAGTGTTGGATGGTAATGGGCTAAAGGATTTTATAGACAGTGATATTCCCAGGCTTGTAACAACAGATACTCAAAATCTTGATGCATGGAAGAAGAATGTAGGAAAGGCGAGAACGATTATGTTAGACGGAGTTCAAGATCATATTGTCTCGAACCTCCATGCAAAGGAAACTCTGTATGCTATGTTGAAGGCCTTAACATACTTGTTTCAGAACAAAATGACCACACGAAGTGGCGCTGAAGGACAAGCTCAGAAAAATCAAGATGGAAAAGGGCGACATAGTACCAAAATACTTGACGAAGTTCACTCAATGTCGAGATGAGCTTGGAACTATTGGTGTTATAGTTTTTGAGGATGATCTAGTTAGCCTAACACTTCTAGGCCTTCCCAAGAGCTGTTAAAACTACCATGATTTGGTGAATGGGAGCGAGAAGCTACCAAAGTGGGAGCGATTGTGGTTTGACTTGGTACAAGAAGAGACTCAACAGCATACCAGAGATGGATCCTCATCAAAGAATGATGATGAGGAGAACTATGAATTGTCTAGAAATGCGAAGAAATAGAAAGGGAAATCGTCCCATTCCAAATCATATTTTGGTCAGGCAAGTAAGAAGAAGGACTTGTCAAATATTAATGATGTGATATTTAGCAAAGGAAAGGTGTTCCTTGGTCACAAAGCCATGGGAAAAGTGAATAAGATTGGGTTTTGGGTAAACAAACTCTACAAATTGGATGTAGAGGACTGTGTTTCCTTGACCACGAAAGCAGAGAAGGTGCAGATCCAAGACATTGGTGAGTTATGGCATAAAATATTGGGCCATCTACACCATGGTGGTTTGAAGATCATGAAACATATTTCTACATGACTTCCCAAGGGTGCACTTGAGCAGTGAGATACAAGAAAAGGGTATACATTGGGGAAGTAAACCAAAGCCACATCCTTTCACGATAAGGATAGTCTAGCAAAGGCGATCCTTGGAAGAGTTCACTCAGATGTGGGTGGATCATTCTCAACAATATCCACAACAAAACGCAGGTATTATGTCATTTTTGTAGATTATTGTTCATGCAGGTCTTCGATATTCTTCATGCATAATAAATAATAGACGTTCTTAAAGTTTTTTGAGTTCAAATAACTTGCCGAGAAAGATACAGGGAAGAAGGTGAAGGTTGTCAGGAGTGACAATGGTGGAGAAAATGTCTGCAATGAATTCATAAACTTTGTGCTTAAGAAGGAATTTGATGGGAATTGATAACACCTCATAACCCATGACGGAATGGGGTTGCAGAAAGGAAGAACAAAAATATTGTGGAAGAAACACGAGCAATGTTTCATGATCAGGGCCTACCATTTCACTTATGGGCTGAAGCATGAAACACAACATTATTTTTTTAGAAAAGAAGTCCTCATTGGATTCTTGGGATGAGTACATCAGAGGAAGCGTTTTTAGGTACGAAACCAGATATGATGCATTTTAAAATTTTTGGTTCATCACTTTATTTCCATGTAACCAAATATGTCAAGAAAAATATAGTGCCAACAACTGAGTTGGGAACATTTTTGGGGTACACCGATACACATCATAACTAACAAGTGTACTTTCTAGCACACGGGATGAAAGTGGTTAGAAGAGATGTAAAATTCGATGAAGAGAAGGCCATGCAAATTTCCCTTGAGATGGAGCTTTAGTTGCATGCAATTGAGGAACTATTAGCTGCAAAATAAGAGCCTCAAGATGTGGAGTAGCCACAAGTAGAGGAACAAAGAGTGGAAGCACCCACTCATGCATAAAAATCCCTAGATGGAAGGAAGCACAACATATAGTTGATAGGTTGGTGCTTGATGCTATAGAGAATGTGGGATAACCCACATCATAGCATAGGAAAAGAAGGTCCCTAGAGCGGTACACTAGCTACATGGATCTAATTAGAGAGAGTGTAGAGATTGAGACATACTCATATGGGGAATTAGTGGAACAACCAGTTTGGGTTGATACCATGGTTGAGGAGTATGACTCCATTATCATAAAATCTGCATGGGATGTTTCCCTAATACTAGAGAGGAAGTCAGTTGTAGGATCTAGGTGGATCTATAAGGTGAAGTAGGAAACAAATGGGATTGTTGAGAAACACAAGGCCATATTTGTGGCCATAGGGTTCTCTCAGGTGGGGGAATCGATTATGAGGAGAATTTTTCTCTAGTTGCAAGGTACTCGTCAATCGGATATATCCATTCATTTTCAGTGCAGATGGGATGGAAGATACATCATATGGATGTAAATACAACCTTACTCAATGGAGTGATCGAGGAAGTGGTGTACATTGAGCAGCCATAAGGTTTTGAGACCTTCGACAGAGAGTCACATGTGTGCAGACTCAAAATAGTGTTGTATGGACTGAAACAAGCACCCAATGCTTGGTACACTAGGATCAACAACTACTTCAACGGGTTTGGCTTCACCAAAAGTGAAGCAGATATGAACCTTTACCATATTGTGGTAGAAGGTAAAATTTTGATCATTGTACCTTATGTTATTGATTTTATTCTGACAGGTGATGAGTAGCTCATCGATTCTTGCAAGGAGGATCTTGCAAGAGAAATTTATATGAAGGATATGGGCCTCTTGCATTATTTCCTTGGATTGGAAATTTGGAAAATGGATGGGGAGATATTTGTATCTCAGGGAAAGTATGCCAACGAGATTCTAAAAAAGTTCCACATGGAGAGCAGCAAACCCATGGATATTCCTCTAGCAGGGAACTAGAGGAAGGGGGATGCTCCTTCAGGAAAATTGGTAGATGCTACCATCTACAAGCATATTGTTGGTTCACTCATGTATTTGGTGAACACACAACCAGATATTCTATGTAGTTATCCAACTTATTCAAGCTATGGTTAAGCCTACCAAGCTCTATTGGAAGGAAGGAAAGAATGTATTGAGATACCTCAGAGGCACCATAAAGTTTGGGCTATGGTATATGCGGACAGAGGGAGTGAAGCTTCAAGGCTTCACAGATGCATATTGGGCAGGGAGTCCATCCGACAGAAAGAGCACATCAGGGGGCATATTCAACATTGGGTCAACAAAAATTTCCTCGTACAATAGGAAGTAGATATTAGTTGCACTCAGTTCATTAACAGAGGCAAAGTACATGGATGCTAGTCAAGCAACTTGTGAGGCCATATGGATGAGGAAGATATTTGTTGGTTTGTTTGGTCAACAGATGGATCCTATGGTGATTTATTGTGATAACCAGAGTTGCATTAAACTCTCTTTTAATTTGGTTTTTCATGACAGGTCCAAGCATATTGATATATGGCATCACCATCTAAGAGATTGTGTGCAGAGGAGGATTATGTCATTAGATTACATTCCTACAGAGGAGCAGGATGTAGACAACTTGACGAAGGCACTGCCAAGGAAAATTCGAGTTCTACATAGGCAGGATCGGGGTAGTAGGAGTGTTACACAGCATTTTTTCATTGTCCCTACAATCCCCATCCTGCACATTGGAGGATCATTTTTGTGACTAATAAGAAGTGTCATGGCTTGCAAAGACCATCATTGCATCCCTTTCCATGAGGACAACATTCCTTATGTTAACAATTTCATGAGCAGACCATCGAAAACACATGTTTTTTCCTTGGCGCTAGTAGACCGTTATGCCCTTGTGCCACTGAGGAAGATTAACACTGGGCCCCGTGCCCATTGGCGCTCTGTCCTAGTGAGCTACCCATGCCAGACTATTAACGAAATGTTTTTTAAATATAGAGGTGAAGTTTTTATCCTAACAACTTCATGGGCGAGTCACCTGGAGTGGTTCGACTGAATAACCATGCCCCCCCTCCTTTGGCCTCTTGTTTCCACCTTTTAGGAAAACCTCCTAAGGGATAAGGCCTCCCTCCCACCATTTTAGGGATCCCAACCTCCTCCTCTCCCTCTATAAATAAAGCCATGTTCCATTGATGAGCTAGCTGAACATATTATAGCTGAAAGGATGAAGAGAATTCCTGAACTTTTCACTAGAAAGATAGAACAGAAAGAGACCTTTGTCGAGAGAGCTTAGGCTTGTGTCCTCACCTCGTCTGAATTCCCTGACGATCCTTCGAGACGCGCTTCGATTGAATCTCGCTGAAGGAGGCTGCAATGTCAAGGCTCCAGTTGTAACTATTTCTTCTATTTATATATATACATGACTATTGTCTAGTTCCCATCTTGTGCTAATGTGTTGTATTTGTTGCAATATGCTTAACCTTCCTTGACTGGTTAGTTGATTATGAATGAAATCATTGTCTTGTATGTTGCTCTTGTTTGTTGATCTTCGTGTAGTTATCTGAGCACTATTGTAGAAGGATTGTGACCCGTCGAGATAGAGATCAAGAGGACACCACCACTACAATGATGACAATGTTGGACTCCAGGTAGGTCAATCTACCCTGTCCTTTTCATTCATTAATTAGGAACCTACACTTTAGCTTCTCCCTTTGTTGCTAGATCCACTCTAGGGCTAAAGGGATCGTCTATGTCTGCAGAGAGGATTTACCTTCCCAACAAATTGGTGACTTTTCTGGGAATCAGTGCGAGTTTTTCATTTCGTTGCATTTTAGGAATTTTCCTTGTCAAGTCGACTTCGGTTGTTTGCTTGCTTATATATCTTTTTTGGCTTGTTTGATTGTCTCAGATTCTCCTGTTAAGCTCTAGAGTGTCAAGATTGACCTCTGCTCACTGGTTCTTCCCTCCTCCCATAGTTATCTGGCTTGGCGCGAGTTTTCCTTGAACAGTCACACCAATTGGCACAGGTTGCTTTTGTTGCAATAGCGCCAACTCCTGTTTGATGCAGGATTACCACCTCACAGTCGTGTCGAATCTTGTAGGATTTGGTTTGACCCTTTTGCTGAGTTTTTGGTTAGTTTTTCTTGACTTTGGCTTGTTTCTTGATTTGTAATTGGTTTTTTCGAGTTGTTTTTACTACTGTAAACTTGCTCTTGTCAACTGTTTGTCTATTCTCTCATCGGTGCAGTTCATAGCCCTAGGGTTTCTAGGTGTCTTTTGTTCACTGAGCCTTCTAATTGAAGTTCAAGTTTTTTTTTATTCTGGTCAGTTCGATTCCCTGATCAGTTGTATTAGTATTTCTTGATCCTTTGAGTTTTTGGTTTGTTGAACGATTACTTTTGTGCTTTTTTGACTCTCCATCTCTTCGCTTCGAGCATAGATCACATTTCTCGTTTGGGTCATTTTGAAAGCTTTCACTTTGATTGAAAGAGTGCATCATTGGATTGAGTACGTTTTTATGTATGTATTGTTTTTTAATTTCTTGTTTTGGGATCTCTACATTCATGGTGCTCTAAACTAGTATTCAATTTGATTTTTAATGTAATTAGTGCATTGTGTGCTTCATTCATTCAAAAAAAAAAAAATTTCATTCTTTCGTTTGCATCGGAAATGAAAATTCTTTTGCATAACTAGCGCTTGATGAACTAGGAAAGAGTTTTTCGTCTTTCATTTGTATTGTATTAGATGCATTAGGGGAATTCTTCATATGCTTTCGTTGTTTGCTTCCTTCTGAAAGATCTTTACCCTTCTCTTAGTTAGCATTCATCGAATGGAAAATGGTGTTCTATTTCATGTAGCTTGCATTTAGGAAATTTGAGATCAAATTCGGTAGGGCCTTGAAACTAAAACATTAATTCAAGATCAACTGTAAAATTTATTCAATTAACCTAAGGAATCATTGGAACCAACGCAAACATTTTTAGCAGTCTAGGCTAGTGATGTGTTCCAGCATCATTAAACCAAGTAGCTATCGTTCGCCATCTTGCCTTAGACAGCACTAGTACGGACTTGTGCTCCCAGTATCGTCGCATATATAAAGGGAGACCCTCATAGGTTCAAATCCTTTATCTATAGGAAGCTGATTCTGCCGCCCTGTAACCGTGAGACACCGAACACAGCATTCCAGGAGACTACTTGCATGTACGTTATGTCCTTGGTCATTTCTCTTTCATTTGATCACTAAGGTGTATATGGCATTTCACGAAAACTTGGTACACCCTCTTTCTTAGATTACTTGAGTAGTCATTTTGATCTTTTCGTGACTCCTTAAAAAGAGAAGAGATCATCGAGCACTTGTACTTTCACGCTCATTTAAAATTGAATGTGACTAGATCCATATTTTGTCTGTTTCTCGACTCTTAAAACATGAAACAACAAAGTTTTGTTCCAGTGTCGTAAAATTAATTACCCACGATCACATGCCCGTTAAAAGTTCTTTACTTGGCTTGTTTTTTTCATTTCTTAGAGTTTGATCTTGAAGCCTTGAATTGGCTATCTCATTTTCCTTCCTGTGCTGAAATATTGTCATAGTGGCGGAACCACTAGTTTCGTCGTCTTCTTCATTGCCTCCTAGTGGTAGTTCTTTTCCTGACATTTCTTTCGAAACCCCTCAGTCCACTAGGTTTGCCGAGCTTGTGCAACCTATTCTCCCGAGTGCTCAACCTCTCGCTACCCGATCTCCTCCTGAAGATTCATTTGAGTTCAATTGGCCTCCTCAGGGTGCTTGGTCTGGTTTTGGGAGCAAGGAAGAATTCCCTCCTCTTACCTCGGGATCACCTTTTATAGCTGCTGCTATACCTCCTAGTTCTTGTCGTCTTTTCTAAGATCTTACGGTTTCATCAGACATGGATTCTTTGAGTCCTATCAGCAGTGAAGAAATGCCTATTTCCACAGGGGAATATCAGCTTTTTCCAGAAGATCTCTCACGTGTTTCTAATCAATAATATCCTCCATCAGTGTCACTTCCACCCGGTTATCGGACATTGAGTCAGATTATTTCTTGTGTTGCATCCATAGCACAATCTAGTACTTCGAATCCTCCAAGGAGTTCGGTCTTCCTTCATTAGGACTGTCATCTTCGACACCTAACTCATCGGTCGTTGTTACATCTGTCCTGGTCCAACCTATTGTTTGCGTGGCATCATCTGCACCGGTTGTTACACATCATTCATCAGGGTATTTTCACACTCGCAGGTCTATCTTTCTTAATCCCACATGGCCTGTCAATCCCATCTTGGGTAAATCACAACCCCGCACTGCGGAGGCCATGTCTGATTCTAGTGTGGCTACGAATTCCTTTGCTGTTCCTGGTGGCCTTACTTTTGAAGAGTATCTATTGATTGTTCAACAGTAGAACTCTCAGGGTTCTGAGCAGCCCCAAGCTCCTGTCTATCCTCCGCATCAGTATGATGTCTACGACAACCCCATCTATTTGCCTCCTATTGATCCAAATCAGGTTATTTATCTGCCTCGAGCTGATCCTTATCGGATCGTCCCTCATCGAGGGCCAGTAATACAAGGACAACCCTCTGGTCTACAAGAACAACCCTCGTAGGGAAAACCTTTGATCTAGCAGGGAAAACCTTATGGTCCGCAAGGACAACCCTTACAGGGTCAACCTTCGGTCCAACAACCCTACAGTCCTTATGGTCAACCTCAATATCAATATCAACTAGGAGAATCTTACATTCCTACGGGGGAAATGTATCCACCACAGGGACAACCTTTTGTGCAACAGTAGCAGCCTTACGTTCAGCAAGGCCAAAATTTTGTGCAACAAGGACAACCCTACGGTCCTGCTCCGGGTCAACCTGGTTATGAGGGACAACCTAGTCCATCGAAACCATCGGGCCAAATCCTTCCACAAGGGCAACCTGGTGGCCCTCAGTATCCAGGCCAACCTTCTAAGTAGGAATAGCCTACCCAGCCTCAGCAGCCGGTTCAACCTGCTCAACAGGGTCCGCCTGCTCAACCTCAAGGCGCTACTTACCATCCTCAAGGTCAATATCAGGCGGTATATAGTGTGCCCCAAGGTTTCACTTATTACCCTCAAAATAAATCCCATATGGTGTATAATCCACCTCAAGTAAATTCTTGAATTCTGCAATAGAATCCATATGTTTCTCAACAAGGAAATCAATGGTATGCTCATAATCAGTATCCCAGTCCTCAACCCTAGTATCAGTAGAACTATCAGGTTTATAACCCCTATGGTCATAATCCTCCGGGACAAAACATATGGGGGCAAAATTTCTCCCATACTGGGTGGAATGCTAACATGGGTCCTTATTAAATACCTCCAATACCTTTTAATCCTCAATTACCATTTCTCGCTACATTGGAACTACCAGATGTGTCAAAATTAACGAACGATCTGATTCTTCACAACCCGTATTGGTCTCCAGTTCCAACCAATATTCATGGTGATTTTCCTAAGTTTGAGGGCAAGTCCGGAGAGGACCCCCAAGCGCATGTTATGACCTACCACTTGTGGTGTTCCTCTAACTCTTGGGTTGACGATTCCATCTAACTCCGTGTTTTCCAACGGACTCTTACTGGTGCCGCTGCAAAGTGGTACATTGAATTATCTCGTGGAATTTTTCAAGATTTCAACTCTTTAGCCATGGATTTTCTCACACATTTCCAGTTACTAGTTCGTTATGAGACCGAGACACACCTCCTCACATCATTGAAACAAGACCGAGCTACTCATATCTTGGATCATATTCATGAATGGAGGCGCCATTATCGCTTGATCAAGTTTGATATTCCTGATCAGCTTCTAACTAATTGGTTCACTACCTCGTCTGTTAACCAAATTGCTAAATACATAGCTATGGGGGCATGTGTAACCGAAGAACTGGTCATTCTCGTGCCCAGTACCTTGATCTTGTGTACTCACAGTCTGGCATGTTGTATGATACCTTTCCTGATGCTCATCCACCTGGAACTTCCAATGCACCACCGACGCCATATGTCGATGGTATCATCGGTTCCGTGTCTCAGACTTCTTGGAAATCTTCTCCTTCAAATCCTAGGAAGAAAAAGTATAATCCTTCCAATTATACTTCTTCTTAGCCTACCCCAAATTCTGGTAAAACTGTGGAGGTCAATGCTGTTTAGGCCAATCCAGCGGAAAATACTTCCAAGGGAAAAAAGAAGGGTAAAGGTAAGGCCAAAGCCGATACTTCGAAACCAAATTCGTCTAAACCTTATGTTGATGATGGTTCACAGCGTAAGCCGAAGTACCCTTGTCTAATTTGTGACGAAGAGCACTACACCAAGGACTGTCCTCGAGGGGCCGAAGTAAGTAGATTTCTCAAAGGCACCCAGGGAACTATGGTTGTTCTCAAAGAACCTTTTCCATCGCAGCAGACCCAGATGGTAGAGCAGCCTCAGCCCTCTGCCCCATTTGGCTCTTAGGATTTCATGATGAATAGTTCTGCATCTGTTTCTATCGCTACTCAGTCGAAATATTATACTGGATCGCGTCAGGTAGTGGGGAAAGAGATCGCTGATGGTCCTCCTCCACCTGCTTTTGTCCCTCTTCAGATTGAAAGGCCTAGTACTGAGCCCGTTGTACGGCCGCCTTCCAAAGGTGTACTCCGTAAGTCTTCTTACAATCCCAACGCTCGTGCTGCTCAACATTATAGTATTGTTGAGGACCTGTCACAGGTGCCATTTGCAATGTTTGCATTAGACGTAATTCAGAGTTGTCCGTCTCAATGGAAGGCTTTGTTATGTAATATTCCTAAAATTAGCATGCAAATAATAGGAATATTAATTTTTTATATTTTCACCTAGTAGATGAATAAATGGTGACAAAGACCCATTGTTATCTTGTATCAGCATAAAAAACTTCTTAGTATGAAAAGGGGACATCCTAGTGGCTGGATTTTTCACTTTCTATGTATGAATAGGAAGAGAATCGTGTTGATTCAGTCAAGTTGACTAAGTCAACAATGCAGTATGGAGGAGTAGCCTTGATGGAGCTACAACGCAATTTTGGAGGGAAAGTGACCATGTGGTATTGGAAACCCTAATGGGTGGGACCCAATGTGAGGAGGCTCACAAACTTTATAAGGAGGAAGATAGCAGACATTTGGGGTTAGCTTATGGATTATTGATTTTGGTCTGCTTAGACTATTGAGCATTCTTCAGTTGTTGAGTTGAGTATGCAGTGTTGTTTAGCATAAGGCATTCCTACTTAGGGATTCCTTCTCCTTCCTTAAGAGGCCTCTTGGAGGAGCATTTTTCTTCATTTTCCCACATCCAGGCTTGAGTCCAAGCATCCTACTTCAGTTACAACATTATTCCTGTAGCAGGGAACGTTGTGTTGCAGGGTGTTCCAGTGGGAGACTTACAACACAAACTCCTGAGATTATCTTTCAGAGGAGGGAGCTCCCCTTGCTTTGCAAGATCTGTACAGGAGATTTCAAAGAATATTTTACATCTTTGCATGTGGCCAGAGCTTTCTGCATCATCTACTGCATAGTAATTTATAGAAACTGCGTTATTTTTCCCTGTGTTGCAGTAGCAGGGTCAAGATCCTTGATCCTGAGCTAGTTTCTTAGAGGAAGGGCCAACCCTTCTCCCAAAATGCTTGTACAACATTCTTCTTCTGTTCTTGTATATTTCAGCCATATTTATATAGATTTGTATTCTAATTGTGTTTTCTAGATCTAGATCTGCAGATCTGCTCTTTTAAACCTTGTAATCTCTTGAAACCCTTGGTGGGTTATTCTTATTGTGTATAAAGAGGAAGGAATCTCCATTTTCTCAGCCATTGGATGCTTGTAGACTCCAGATCTGTTATTTCTTGTTATTTTCTGCATAAAACCTTAATAAAATAACGTTGTACATGCTTCAATTCTTTCTACATGAGTTAAGCTATGGGGTTTGGGCTTATTTGAGTCATATTGGCTTTGGGGGATCTGTTTATGTCGGCTAGAGGGATTTGTTTCTGCTCCAATTCTGGATGTGAGTTGTATATGGTATATTCTAAGGGATCCAAGTCCCATTTTTCACATATATAACGTTTTTTTCTAAATTCATCCGTTTTATGCCCTATATTGATGCATTTCCCCACATTGGGAAGGAGTGTATAGGCCATATTCTTGCTGCTGATCATCCATTTGCTGGTAAGATGTTCCTTTACATCTTATGAGCTGATTTACACCACTATGTGCTTGGTTTTTTGAAGCTCCAACTTAAGAATATCTTCAGATATTCTTATTGTGGTAGAAATTCCCTATTTTAGGATATTACAGTGGTATCACAGTTGCCATATTGGCTCAGCCTGTGGATTTCAGATCCAATCCAGAAGATAAGAAGAAGAGGAGATCAGAATGATGGAGAGGATGAGATTACTCTCATCAATTTTCAGATCTAAGAAGAAAGAAGAAATATGCATTGAAACTCCAAAAGGGTTTCAAGGAAGAGAATGTTGCACTGAGACCTATAGAGGGTTTCAAAAGAAAGAAGAAGACCCATGCACTTCCTATTCTCATAGAGGGAGTGAAGAGCAAGAAGACCACTTAGAACATGAGATCCTAAGTGGATATTTGGCAGAGTACAAGTGCCAACCTAGGGCTTTCAAAGAGACTCTAGATCTTCATCAGTTTATCTGACTGAAAGAAGAGAGGACGCCATACAGTAATAGGATGATAAGGGGCAATAGCTTCCTATTTTATACCTTTGATGGATCACCCTTATGTATAGAAAAATCTTGGGTGATGAAGTTAGAAGCATTTTTCCTACTACATCCAGTAGTGGAAAAAGAGGCTGTGGAGATCTCAACGCTGCACTTGGAGGGTAAGGCAAGCACGTGATGGTTCAGCCATGCGAGTCATGCAAGAGTGTCCAATTTTGTATATTTCACTGACCTGGTAATCAAAATATTTGACAGTAGAAGACCAGAGAAGGAGGAGTCCTCTTCACCACTTGAGGAAACTTGCACTAGCACTGTCACAATCATGGAGGGGCCGCCATCTGTATCAGTAGTCAGATCAGCCAACACATTGGAGGGAGGAACTCTTGTAGCCATACAAGATGTTCCCAAGACTCACCAAGGTATGCATGAATCTCCAATTTTTATCCTTTCAGGAGATCTTATGGGAAATCTTGGAAATTTTTCTCCACATGGTCAAGGATCGAAACTCATTGCTGATGTGGAGCAACAAGCTTGCACAATGCTGTGCAACTTTGGTTTGATCAAAGAAGGGATAAACATTCATTCCATTGCATCCTTATTGACTTGCATGTAGCATGAGGGGTTAGGGTGCAAGATTTTGGAGGGCCTAATGAGTTTTGTGCCACTCTCTGATGATGTTTTACCTTCAGCACACTTGGATTCTTTTGGATTCAAGAGGATTATTGATGGGATGTCTTCTCTAGGAGATCTCCAAGGGGTTACATCTCAACTTCCCATGAGGTGTAAGGAGAAAGATATGCTTGGGGAGATTGGTAGTCTTCATCGGGAAGATACTAAGGGGGAGAATTATTGGAGGTGTCCATATTTGGATGAATGGAGGTGGATGGAGAGCAAGAGGTTGGTGAGCCACTTGCAGATCTATGACACAGGGCAGCGAGAAGAAAAGCTGCGCTGGCTACTCTTGAGAGAGTTTGGCCATCTTGGGTCATAACCTTCAGCACTCGAGGATCATGAGAGGCTTCCACATAGGAAGGAGATCCTCTCACATAGCAGCATGATGATGGATTTGTCATATGGAATGTCAAAGGGAGGAGTCATGGGGTGACAAGAGCCTTATCACTAAGGCCTACAACACTGTCACTTGGGAGTATGCTCCTATTGTTGGAGTGTTCCAAGGGGAGTATACATCCTCTCACTCTACAGACTTCTATGAGGATATTTTCATTGGAGGGCTCATTCATGGACCTCACTTTCAACTTACTCACCATGCATGGTAAGAAATACATTTCTGTACTTGTTGATTACTCCATTGAGTGTTTGTATCTTCTCACCATATATAAACAATGCATTGCTCCACAAGAGAGCAAGAGTATTTTTGGGTCTCATGGTCACTTTAGGGCCAATATTTGTAATGCTAGAAGCCCATCTATACATGATTTTGGGAAAGCGTCTTGTTATTTTGATTATGAACAGCTGATATCCATTGTTTCTTACTACCCCATGGTGGAGGAGAAAACATGCACAACTTGTAACTTATTGAAGAACCACTTGCCACATGATATTCTCAAACAACAGTTGGGGAGATTGCCTGGTATTCACTTGGAGAACCATTTGTACCATCCAAGCTTGCACATAACCTTCAACATTTTTCTGATTTGGATGCCATATGGTGATGGGGTGCCATTCATCTTGTATGGGATGGTTTGGGTTAGCATGTCTCATGACATTGGAGAAAGGATCCTTAGAGATTCAATCTTCTTCTTGCCACTTGAGGGAAACCATGTAGCATCCCAAGATCATCATGCCCTATACACATATCATAAGTGGAGAGGTGGACAATGTGGGATAGGCCCTCTTGCCTATCATGTTCATCTATTCAACCCACCTACACATCATGAGCCAAAGGTGGAGGGGATCTTTCATGATTTGCCATGTTGGAGGGTGACTCATTTTATGTGGATGATAGGTTGGGGGTGGATGTTTCACTTGGGAATGAAATTTTCCCATGCATTTCAAACTCCATGCCTTGAGAGGACCTCTAGACAGCACATAGTTGTCTCCTTGAGTACTTTACTTTTGCATGATGATAGCCATTTGGGATGTACAGCAAATGCTAATTTGTATGCTTGGGAGAGACACTATGGAGGTTCAGTGTTGAGACAACATCTTATTCTTTGGGGAAGCTCATCATATGAGGATGCTATAGGAGGAGAGGAGGAGACTTTCCAGTTCTATCCTTGCAGTTGCTTGAGGACAAGAAACATTTGGGAGGGGAGGACTGTAATATTCCTAAAATTAGCATGCAGCTAATAGGAATATTAATTTTTGATCTTTGCACCTAGTACATGAATAAATGGGGAAAAAGACCCATTCTTATCTTTTATCAGCATAAAAACCCTCATGGTATGAAAAGGGGACATCCTAGTGGTTGGATTTTTCACTTTCCATGTACGAACAGGAAGAGAATCATGTTGATTTAGTCAAGTTGACTAAGTCAACAACGCGGTATGGAGGAGTAACCTTGATGGAGCTACAACGCAGTTTTGGAGGGAAAGTGACCATGTGGTGTTGGAAACCCTAATGGGTGGGACCCAAGGTGAGGAGGCTCACAAAATTTATAAGGAGGAAGATAACAGACATTTGGGGTTAGCTTATGGATTATTGATTTTGGTTTTCTTAGACTATTGAGCATTCTTCAGCTGTTTAGTTGAGTATGAAGTGATGTTTAGCACAAGGCATTCCTTCTTAGGGATTCATTCTCCTTCCTTGAGAGGCCTCTTGGAGGAGCATTGTCCTTCATTTTCCCACATCCAGGCTTGCGGCCAAGCATCCTCCTTTATCTACATCATTATTCTGGTAGCAGGGAACGTTGTGTTGCAGGGTGTTGCAGTTGGAGACTTACAACACCAACTCCTGAGCTTATCTTTCAGAGGAGGGAGCTCCCCTTGCTTTGCAAGATCTGTACAGGAGATTTCAGAGCATATTTTACATCTTGGCATGTGGCCAGAGCTTTCTGAATCATCTACTGTGCAGCCATTTACAGAAACTGCGTTATTTTTCCTAGTGTTGCAGTAGCAGGGTCAAGACCCTTGATCTTGAGCTAGTTTCTTAGAGGAAGGGCCAACCCCTCTCCCGGAAGGCTTGTATAGCATTCTTCTTCTGTTCTTGCATATTTCAGCCATATTTATAGAGAGTCACAATATAAATGCATTTTCCAGATCTATATCTGCAGATCTGCTCTTTTACACCTTGTACTCTCTTGAAACCCTTGTCGGGTTATTCATATTGTGTATAAAGAGGAAGGAATCTCCATTTTCTCAGCCATTGGATGCTTTTAGACTCCAAATATGTTATTTATCATTATTTGTTGCATAAAACCTTAATAAAATAGTGTTGTACATGCTTCAGTCCTTTCTGCATGAGTTGAGCTATGGGGTTTGGGCTTATTTGAGTCATATTGGTTTTGGGGGATCTGTTTATGTTTGCTAGAGGGATTTTTTTCTGCTTAAATTCTGGATGTGAGTTGTATATGGTATATTCTAAGGGATCTAAGTCCCATTTCTCACATATATAGCATTATTTTATGAAGACGAACGTTTTATGCCCTATATTGCTGCATTTTCCCACTTTGGGAAGGAGTGTATAGGTCATATTCTTGCTGTTGATCATCCATTTGCTGGTAAGATGTTCCTTTACATCTTATGAGCTGATTTACACCACTATGTGCTTGGTTTGTTGAAGCTCCAACTTAAGAATATCTTCAGATATTCTTATTGTGGTATAAATTCACCATTTTGGGATATTACATGTTATCTGCGATCGGCGGGGTTGATCCTGCTGATTCTAGCCTTATTTCTTTTGACTTAGAGAATTTTGTCCCATGACTCCCGCACTAAATTGTGCTGATCATACAAGTTGGTATTAATGGTTTGAATATCCATGGGGTGGTTGTGGACAAGGGTGCATCTACGTGCGTCATGTCATCTTCTTGTTGGAAAGCCATTGGTTCTCTGGCTTTGAATTCATCACCAAATTCCCTTGAAGTATTTGATGGAAGATAATCTAAACCTCTTGGTGTTCTCACTATTTTACTGATTACATTATAAGGGAAGACAATTAATGTCGAGGTTGAAGTAGTTAATGCCAAGATCAATTATAATCTTCTCCTCGGTCACAGTTGGACTCACGCCATGCTATGTGTTCCATCCACTCTCTTTCATGTTTTAAAATTCCCACATGAAGGAAATATTTTTATTGTTGATCAGTTGTCGTTCTTCACTTCTTCTTCCAAGAACAATGTTCCGTATGTGGATCAAATTCCTACTCCCTACGAGAGCGTAGGGCCGGGTCTCTTCAAAGATCCTGCCCTCATGGGTATTTTTCCTCTTCCTCCACCCAATATTGTTCATATTAATATGATCTCTTAGTCTGAAAACCCATGGATCATCCCTTCGCCTAAGAAGATCGATTCTTTCGGAGATTTGATGCCGTTAAGTCCGATCGAGATAGACTATTGTGAACTTATTTCGGCTTCGAAGCCTCCACCTTCTGATCATGCTCCTTTGAGCATGTCTCTTGACACTTATTCTCAATCCCCTTGGCTCGGCGATTCAGATTCACCCGATCCCTTGAAAGAGATATTTCCCTCACATACTATATCTCTCAAGGATATTCCGTGGGATGATAGTCATCATCGTTCCTCGTTCATGCCTGGCCTCGGGGCCATGTCTAAGTGTCTTGAGAGGTTTGCATCTTAGGTTCCTTGTCCTCTACTTCAAACACATATTCTGACACATGAATTTTTTACGGAGGGTAACTTGAGTAACATCACACAAACGATGTCTATCGACATTTCCGTGAAACCGAGAATCATCGAGAACATCCATATCGGGGTCACCTATTCTTCAGATGAAGTTCAGGTTTATACTAGCCTTTTCCGCGAGTTCCACGACATATTTTCATGGTCTTACGAAGAGATGCTCAACATAGATCCTATTATAGTGGTGCATGAGATTCCTACCTACCCTGGTTCGAAGCCTGTTCATCAGCGTCTTCGTCGTGTGCACCGTAGAAAGACTGCCGCTATTAAGGGTGAAGTTGAAAAAATTTTCAAAGCTGGTTTTATCTATTTGATTCCCTTGACAGAATGGGAGTCCAAAATTGTCCCCGTAGATAAGAAACAGGGTACTATTCGGGTCTGTGTTGATTATTGTGACATAAACAGGGCTTGTCCTAAGGATAACTATCCTACTCCCTTTATTGATCAAATCATTGACGACTGTATGGGGAGTGAGATATTTTCCCTCATGGACAACTTTTCTGGCTATAATCAGATTACCATTCTCCAAACCGATCAACATAGGACTTCCTTTATCTATCCCTGGGGTAGTTTCACATATAAGAAGCTTCCTTTTGGCCTGAAAAATGTTGGGGCCACGTTTTAGCGAGTAATGTCACATTCTTTTCACGATATTAAGCACATTGTTCAACCTTATTTGGATGACCTTCCGGCTCATTCAGCTAAACATAAGGACCACCCTGACCATCTTCATCAGATATTTCTTCGCTGTCGGCGCTATAACATCCGGTTAAATCTACATAAGTGTGTCTTCTGTGTTGATTCCGGTAGAATCTTGGGGTTTATCGTTTCCAAAGACGAGATTCACCTCGATTCGCTTAAAGTTGAGGATATTATTAATCGCCCCTCTCCATCCTCCTTACATCAGTTGTAGATTCTGTGGGGGAAGGCTAATTTTTTATGTCGTTTTATACCTAAATATGCCGAAGTGGCTAAAGGATTCACGCAATTATTAAAGCAGGGCATCCAGTTCCTTTGGTATGAGATCACCCAAAAGTCTTTCGATGCTTTGAAGACGTTGCTTTTTAGCGCTCCTCTGTTGTGTCCTCTGAACTATCGTCATGATTTTTCCCTCTATTTAGCCGCCACTTTTAGCATGTTTGCCATGGTTTTGGTGCAAGACGATGATGACAGTGATGAGAATGTTATTTATCACCTCTCTTGTAACCTTCTAGATACCAAAACACGCTATGCTCATGTCGAGAAGTTAGCGTTGGCTACGGTTCAAGCATTTCAACATTTTCGTCATTACATTATGCTGCGTACTATGACTGTGATTTCTGACTGCAAACATATGACCTATATATTATCTCGACAATTGCTGGGGGGAAAGTACTTGAAGTGGATTGTCATCCTCCAAGAGTTCGATTTGGAATTTACTACTGCCAAGTCGAATAAATCACTAGTCTTTGCTGATCTGATCTGCTCCCTCCTCTCTGACTTCGCTCCGTTTGGTTCGGAGGAATGCATTCAGGACGATACGATTTTTCTGATTAATACCCCCGATCCTTGGTACGGTGATATCATCGTATATCTTCAGAGATCTACTTTTAGATTTGAGTTGATGAAGCATGCTTGCCGATGCATCCATCATCAATTGCAACCTTATCGTATAGTTGTAGATATACTCTACCACATCGGAGTAGATTCCATTCTCTGTCGGTGTTTGACTCTTGAGGAGGCTGAGAAAGCCCTAAATGATTGTCACAGTGGCGCCTGTGGCGGTCACATGTTTGGTTATGCCACTGCACAGAAGAATCTTCGTGCTGGGTATTTCTGGCCCTCCATCTTCAAGGACTGCATTGTTGCTATTCTAAAATGTCATGATTGCTAGATCTATCAGTGCAAGATGTGCACGTCGCCTTCACATCTCCACCCTGTCATTACCATTGGTCCCTTTGCAAAGTGGGGCATCGATCTTATGATGTGTAACCCTCACTCAGTCGGGGGGCATGATTATATCATCATAGCCGTTGACTACTTCACCAAATAGGCCGAAGCAATGCCTACACTTATGACTGACAATAATACAACAACTCAATTCATATTCAATAAAATCATTTCTAGGTTTTGTGTCCCTCAAGCCATCATTACCAATCATGGTTCCCATTATGGTGGCGGAGTTAACTTCTAGGTGGGGCTTGCGTCACGACAGCTTAATGTCGCACTATCCTCAGGCCAATGGCCATGTTGAAGCTGTGAATAAAGTTCTTGTCACCATGCTTCAACATATGATTGGGATGCACAAATAAAACTGGAATCTCATGTTATTTTCGGCTCTTTGGGCATATCGAACCTCAATTAAGGATGTGACCATATTCACTCCATTTCAGCTTGTTTACGGTCTAGAAGCTACACTTCTGATTAAGTGTAAAATACCTTCGCTCAAATTGGTTGAATTTCTGTCGAACACTTCGCCAGAAGAAGAGCGTCTTCTCTACTTAGAAAGGTTGGATGAAACTTGCCGCTTTGCTACTTTGGTCATCGAGGCACAGAAGAAGCAGGTCAAAGCCCATTTTGACCAATCAGTTTCCCCTCACTCCTTCATAGAAGGAGACCTCGTCCTCCTGTACGACCAAGCTCATGATAAGCTGGGGGCAGGAAAATTTCAACCCATGTGGCATGGGCCCTACATTGTTAAACGTGTTTTGCAGAATGGGGCCTATGAGCTCATTGATTACGAAGGTCATCCTATGGATCAACCCAGAAATGGGTTGTATCTTAAAAAATATTATGCATGAGTCATTTGTGCATGTCTTCTGTACATAGGTGTCTGTTGGTACTATTTTATTGTTACCCTTTTCTCTTAAAAATCCACCATTTATCTATCATTTTTCTCCATAAACTTCCCATAAGTCCATTGAAATTGATTAGTGAAGCATTATAGTTGTTATTTTTCATTAAATTTAATTTAAGAGTTTTTATGTTAAAATTTTTTGAATTTTCTTTTCACAACAAATACTTGGATGTCGTGACTTCTAACTTGCTTATGTTGTGACATGTGGCATGACAGGAAAATCGAAATAGAAGGCATGGACGTGATCTAGGATGTACAAATATGGTTGAAAATTTATCTAGCATCGAATTTGGGGTTCCTGGATATATGGTCAAAGTCGGTCAAACTCAGCCTCTTCAGCAGAAAAATCAGAAGCTATAATGATGTACTTGATCTTTTGCTTAAAGTTAGGAATTCTAAACTGATTCGAACTATGTTGGAATCAGTTAGGATGAAGAAGGAACGAATATAGCCTTCTATTTGTAAATTTTAATAAATAGGAGGATTTTGATTAGAAAGGTTAGCTAGTGAAAACGTTGAAGAAATCAGACTTAAGACTGTAAAGCGTATTCCAGCACTCTGTTTTGAATGTAATTATTTCCATAATTTAATGAAAAGCAGAATTTCACCAATCACAGTGTTTACGAGTTAAAGGTTTATCATTTGAAGTTATCAAAGTGTGCCATCAGTGCGTGGAAGGGCCCTACGTAAAGATTGGTACACTTTATTTTATGTTTATGTTTCATAGAAATTAGTATTCAGATCTAAACAACGTATTTCATTTCAATGCTTGTGAGTTCATTCATTTAATTAGAAGTTTTTGAAATTATTGTTATTTTATGATTCATAGTAGTAGATTGAAAATTCAATTGCAGAATTATTGAATCAGTCCTTGTAAGAGGTTTAATCGAGCATTGGATTTCAAAATATATCTATGAACTCTGTTTGTTTTTATGAATTTGATTTCTAGAATGTTTAGTGTGTTATCTTAAAGGAGTTTTTGTAAAACATATCCTCGTAAGAGGATTGAAAAGCTCAGATTAGTAACACTCTGTTTTTTAAGATCAGTAGATTAAATTTGATAATATAAATTGTGAAAAGGAAACATATTTTAATCTCTTGTAAAGGAGTACTGGAGCCTGTCACAATTAGACATTTATTTAGATAAAAAAAACAGAACCTTTTAGGTCTAAAAATATTAGATGTGCCTCTAAGACTACCTACCTTGGTCGACATTAAATTGAGTCTAATCTAGAATCCTAGATTGGTCTTTACATTTTGGCGTCGTTGCCGGGGATCGAACCCGGGTCACCCGCGTGACAGGCGGGAATACTCACCACTATACATTTTGGCACCGTTGCCAGGGAGGCGCAACTAGAGGAGTTCTAAAAAAAAAAAAAACTCAAAACAAACAAAAACATAGATTTAATTTTAATTCATCATTTTAGAAGTCATGTTTACATATGTCTAGACCTAGAGATGATAAGGGCAGATTCATAAAAACCCCCCATCCAAGAACTAACCCACCACTAGGAGCAGATCCTTTAGAAAGAATTGAACACACAACACCAGCTGGGAAGTCACTGTACAAGAACTAGAGGATAAACAAAAATCAGGCCAAAGACTTACACTTATAGAGAGACAAATTCTATTGGCATACGAAGCAAAGAAGAAACACCTTCCTGAATCCTCTACAACAAGAGAAGGCATCAAAACAGCTCAACAATCTCTCCTTGAACCTACTGATTTTGAACAAATTCAATTAGGAGAAAAACCAGCACAACAACTTCTCTTTGAAACAAGTGACACTGAACAAGAATTTAAAACAACAGAGGAACCTATTAAAATGGCTGAGGAAGGAGGAGGATCAGCAAGAGGACCCACTCCTGAACAACTTAGAGAATACGAGAGACAGCAGGAGGAAAGAATAAAACAATGAGAAATTGAACTAAAACAAAAACAAGATCAAGACCAAAGAGAGGAGGAAGAGTCAACCTTTAAATTTCCTATTCAAGAACCAGGAGAAAATCATGATGAGGAAATCAAAATGAAAAACATGCCTCCATCTATGTTGCCAAATTTTTATGGCATGGCTTCTGAAGATCCTGATTCATTCTTGTTTGAATTTGACATAGTATGCCGAACATATGGTTACACAGATGATGCCCATAGGCTTAGACTCTTCCCAGCAACATTAAAGGCATCAACATTAAGATGGTTCATGGGACTTGGTGAACATGCAATAACTGATTGGGATGGCATGCGGAAAATATTCCTAAAGAAATACCAACCTTACTGTAGATCAAAAGATTCTAAAGATGATATCTTCAGAATGAATCAATAGGAGGATGAAAGTTTAGAGGAGTATTTAGAACGATTTGTCTACAATTTACAAAAATCAAAACATAGAACCATGTCTCTTGATCTGATTCGAACAATATTTTTGAAGGGCATTCGAGAGGAATATTTAGATGATCTTAATTTGATGGGCAAAGGTGATATTTCCACCTTACCTTTTGATGAAATTGCTGACTTATGTGAAAAGTATTCCAGGAGCAAAGCTAGAAATGGAAAAAGAGCTATATCATCCAAAGCCACAAATCCTGCTTCAGCTAGTGTCACAAGGGCTGAAATAGGAAATCTATTAGAAGAATTCAAAACAGACCTATTGAGCACCTTAGGAAATCAAATTGACACTATGAAAGCAAAGAAAAGACAAGAAGAAGAAGATCAAGAAAATGGTTGTCTTTTGTCCAAAATGCCGGAAGAAACATGCTTTGAAAGATTGTCCTTTAGAAAACATTCAAGTGTGTGCCTTTTGTACTGAAAATCATGATATATTTCATTGTTCTAAAATAAATATTTTGCAGAATTGTAACATGGAAGCCAATGCAGATTTGGAAAATGTGTATTTCATGGGTGCCAAGAGACCATGGCAGCCAAGACCTCCACCTCCAGGTATGTTTCCAAATCAGAATTTTCAATTTCCTGCACAAGATCAAATGTATGTTCATAATTCTTGGAATGTACCCATGCCATGGAAACACCAAAATTACTCACAACAACAATGGAAACCATTTCAGCAATACCCATCATATCCTCAACCATACTCATCATATCCTCAACCATATCAATAGTATAATCAGCCATATCAGCAGTATCCTCAAACATATCAGCAATATCCTCAGCAGCAAGTTGTTCATCCACCCCAAAACATTCAACAAACATTGCCTGCTCCTCCACCAATAAATCCACCCCAATTACAACTTCCATCTAACCAACCTCCTAGACCCACTCAGATTCCTGCTCAACCTGTACCAAATCCAAATAATAGAGCAGAAAGACCGGCTCACAGTGTAGATGAGGGACCATCATATCCCACATTACCTTTACAAAATATTGAGTTGAGGTCTGGTAAGGTACTTCAAAAAGAACTTCCCATAGCTGAGAAACAAGAGGAAAACAAAAACAATGAAACACCAAATCAAAAGAAACAAAATGAAGACATCAAAAATAAACAAATCCAACCATTGCAGCCACCACCTTTTCCGGAAAGATTGATCCAACCAAAACTTCCCATATCTTTACCACAGTTTGATGCTTTAGATGAGTTAAAGAATGTCTATATAAAAATTCCACTACTCCAAGCCATAAAAGACATTCCTATATATACTAAAGCAATCAAAGAGTTATGCCTCAAGAAGCCTACAAGAAAGAGACTTGATCCACAAACAATTCATGTTATTGGACACCTAGCTGGCCTTATGTCAAACACCATTTCAATGGAAAAATATGTTGATCCTGGCATTCCTAGAGTCACTACAATCATCAACAACATATCTATTCCAAATACTTTAATTGACTTAGGGGCAGCAATAAATGTGATGACTCTTGATACAATGAAGACACTCCAACTGAGAAACTTGCAATACACACCAATTGTTTTAGAACTAGCTGATAGGTCTAAAGTGATTCCTGAAGGAATTTTGGAGGATATAATTGTTTCACTGGACTCTTGGGAGTATCCAGTGGACTTTTTAGTTCTTCAAACAAAATCTAATTTAGGAGGTCACCCTATCATTCTTGGTAGACCATGGTTAGCAACTGCTGATGCATTCATAGGGTGTCGATCAGGTAATATGATCACTTCACAAGGAACTAAAAGGAAACAACTCACTCTTTACCCATCAACACAAACACCAGCAGTAGCAAACAACTTATGGCTTGATGATAAATACAATGATAAGGAAGAAGTTCAATCTGTTTTTAGCATCAATAAGATCTATGATTTTCATGAAGATAATAATGATGATTTGATAGAATTGTTCCTTTCTGAACCTGAAATGTCTGAAGAAATAAGAAATGAACAATACGATGCTGCAGATGAATTTTTGGCACAAAATTTTCAAGAAATATGTACACTCCATTCTTTGCAAACATCATTTCAAAACATTTTTCCCATTCAATCTATCACAAACACTCAGAGTAAGACTATAGAGATTAGTCCGGGCAAAACATTGAATATTAGCACTCACCTAGACTTATCTCAGGAAGAAAAATTGATTCAATTATTGAGAAAATATCAGCAAGCATTTGCTTGGGACTACACCGATATGCATGGAATCCACCCTGAAACATGCACTCACCATATTTACACAGATAATAACATAAAACCAGTGAGGCAACCAAAGAGAAGAATGAATCCCATTCTTCAAGATATTGTTAGAGAGGAATTGCAAAAACTATTGAAAGTTAATTTTATATATCCTATCTCTGACAGTCAATGGGTATCACCATTGATAGTAGTGCCCAAGAAAAATGGCAAGTGGAGGATTTGTGTTGATTATAGGCAATTGAACAAAGCAACCCTCAAAGATTATTTTCCACTACCATTCATCGACCAAGTGCTAGACACATTAGCTGGGAAATCATCATTCTCTTTTCTTGATGGTTTCAGTGGCTATAACCAGATCAGGATAGCCTTAGAGGACCAGGATAAGACCACTTTTACTTGCCCCTGGGGCACTTATGCCTATAATGTTTTACCATTTGGACTTTGTAATGTTCCAGCTACATTTCAAAGAGCTGTTTTAGCTATTTTTGCTGATTTAGTTCATGAATGTGTTGAAGTTTATATGGATGATTTTTCGGTCTATGGTAATTCATTTGAGCATTGATTAGAAAATCTTGAGAAAGTTTTGAAGAGATGTATTGAAGCTAATCTGTCCTTGAGCAATGAAAAGTGTTTTATGATGCTAGATGAAGGGATAGTATTGGGTCACTATATTTCTTCTCAAGGCATTAAAGTTGATCCATCAAAGATCCAGATCATTGTCAATTTGCCAATTCCGAAGATGCAAAAAGAGGTAAGAAGTTTTCTTGGGTATGCAAGCTATTATAGACGATTTATTGAACATTTTAGCAAAATATCTCTACCTCTGTTTAAACTTTTAGCAAAAGATACACCTTTCAAATGGAATGAAGATTGTCAGAAAGCTTTTGAAACACTCAAAGAAAAACTATCAACCACACCAGTCTTAAAAGGACCTAACTGGAGCCTACCATTTCACATCTTTTCAGATGCATCTGATACTGCAGTAGGTGCTTCTTTAGGCCAAAAGGAAGAGTCTTTCAATTATGCTATCTATTTTATCAGCAAAAATCTAACACCTGCAGAGTTAAACTACACAGTCACTGAAAAAGAAATGTTGGCAATCATACATGCTGTAAATAAATTCCGACACTATATCACTGGTTATGAGGTTTTTGTACATACTGACCACTCAGCCATTAAATATCTAATGAATAAACCAATCACTAATGGAAGAGTTACCAGATGGCTGTTATTACTACAGGAATTTAATATTACAGTGTTAGATAGGTAAGGTAAGGAGAATTAGGTGGCAGATTTTCTTTCTAGACTGCAGAACTCAGGTGAGATTGTTCCGGTTGAAGATTATTTTCCAGATGAAAATCTATTTGAAATTTCAGTAGTAGATCCATGGTATGCTGACCTAGCCAATTATTTGTCCACAGGAAAGACACCTCCACATTTTACTACAAAGGAGAAGAAGAGGTTGATCAAACAAAGTGCTAGATATTCATGGATCAATGGAGATTTATTTTACACTGGTTATGATATGATTATTAGAAGATGTGTAAGAAATGATGAAATAATTGATATTTTAAAATCTTGTCATGACGAACCGTGTGGTGGGCATTTTGCAGCCAAGAGGACAGCATTCAAGATTCTCAGCCTTGGCTACTATTGGCCATCTATTTTTAAGGATTCCAAGAGGTATGTGAAGAGTTGTGACAATTGTCAAAGAATGGGCAGACCCACAGCTTCAGATGAAATGCCACTTCAGCCCCAAGTACATTTAGAGCCATTTGAGAAATGGGCTCTAGATTTTGTAGGTCCCATCAATCCACCATCAAAGGGAAAAAAGTACATCCTAGTATGTACTGATTATGTGACAAAATGGGCTGAAGCAAAAGCATTAGTCCGAGCAACAGAGAAAACAGTGGTAAACTTCCTCTTTGAAGAAATTTTTGTAAGGTATGGAGTACCTAGGGAGATAGTCACGGATCAGGGTACTCAGTTCACTTCAAATTTAGTTCAAGATATAACAGAAAAATATAAGATCAAGCACAGAAAAAGCACACCTTACCATCCACAGGCCAATGGCCAAGTGGAATCAACAAATAAAACTTTGGAGGGGATTATCACTAAAACAATATCAATGAACAGAAAGAATTGGGAAGAAAAACTCAAAGATGCACTGTGGGCTTACAGGATTACGTGGAAAGAACTACTGGATTTACACCATATCAGTTGGTGTACGGAAAAGAGGTACTGCTTCCTATCGAATTTCAAATACATACTTATAAGATGGCTGCAGATTTAGGAATTGATCTCAGTGAAGCATAAAAGGAGAGAATTATGCAATTAAACCAGTTAGATGAGATGAGACAGCAATCAGAAGAGAGAACAATCCTAATGCAGAGACAGAGGAAGCAGTGGCATGATGCACACATTAAGAAGAAGCAATTTAAAGAAGGAGACTGGGCTTTACTCTTTGACTCTAAATTCAGAGACCATAAAGCCAAATTTACAACACATTGGATGGGCCCATATGAAATAGTTGAAGCATATGACAATGGATCAGTCAAACTTACAACAATTGATGGAGAAGGCAAGACCTTTACTGTCAATGGTTACAGGCTGAAACTCTATCATAAGCCCATAAGCAAGGAAGATTTTATTGAAACAATATCTCAGCAAAAGGAGGTTGAGATATCACAGGCTTCAGCTGTGATATCTCTACCTTAGTCATTTCAATTTCTTTTTAAAAATAAAAATAAAAATAAAAAACATAAAATAAAAAAATAAAAAAAAAATAATGGTTTAGATGTGAAAACCAGCCACTGGCACACTCTAAACCCGAATTCTTACTTGAAAACCAATCATTTCGCTGGTAAGAATTCTTTGTTCTACTTGTTTATTGTTTTTCATCAATTCAATAATGACTTGAGGACAAGTCAAACACTTAGTGGGGGAGAAGAATTAGTGGGTTTTCTCTTTGGTAGAAGAATCAATGATTTTTCATCTTGGTTTTTCTCTTTGGTAGAAGAATCAGTGATTTTTCATCTCCTCATTTTTTTAATCTTCAAGGAATTTGTGTCAGTTATTCAGTATTTCAATTCAGTTGTTCAGTATTTCAATAAAGAGCTACTTTTGTTCTAATTAGAGGGACCTGTTTAAGCAATAAGATTTGCAGTGGGACCTGTTCAGAAGACTATGTCAACATTATCCATATCAGAGGGACCTGTTAAGGACTGCATTAAAGATACATCATCAATAAAGGCTACTTCAGAGGGACCTGTTCTACTTCAACAAAAGATACATCATCAACAAAGGCTACTTCAGAGGGACCTGTTCTACTTCAACAAAATTTTCAAAGGTTGTTTATTACCAGAATTCGAAGGCTACATCAACAACAAGGATAAAAGAAGCTGCATAAAGATGGTTCTTCAGATTTTAAAGGGACCTGTTATATTCATTTCAAAGGGACCTGTTTTGAAAAATGAAGATCAGTCATACCTGTACAAACAGATCAGTCACCTGTGCAAGCCAAATCAGCATTCTGTCAGTCAACAAGTGTAAAGTATTGTTGAAATTTTCATTTTTAACATTTAAAATTCTTGAATTATTTTAGTGTTCAAAAATGATAATTATTATTGCTTGATTATCAATTTCAAAAATACCTATATCCATAACCTTTGTTTCCTATTCCTTATGCCTATTTCTAAATGATCATTTCCATTCATACCTTAGCCTATTATTCTATTTCCTATTCTCATTCATACTTTAGTCTATTCCTTATTTCTTATCCCTATTACGCTCTTCAAAGCCGCCTCTTCAAAAACTCATCATTTTTAGATACGCCCTCTGTCAATAAAGGTACCAACAAGGAAGTGGTCTGAATGGACACTCAATGAAGAATCAGCTCAATAGTAAGACATTTGTAAAACGCATGATTACATTTCATTTCAACTGATGGAGTTATAAAAACGATGCTCTGACCCATATTCGTTTATGGAGTGGAATGTATCCATTATCATCACACGATTTATATCATGGTTATGCTTTTATAAATTAGCACTACTCCTTTGTTTTCATAATCTGAATGCGCTGTCCGACCCTGCAAACAAAATCATGACCTTAAGACTCTGTTCTTTGCGTATTGTATGATACCAAGCAAGTGAAGGTCGGTTGATTGAATTTTTAATTTCTCTGAGTTCATAGAGTGGTTAAAGAGTTAATTTTTAAACTCTGAGTTCTTAAGGAGGGCCGAGACAGCAGGTGGGGTTCCATTGAAGAAAATATAGCAGACAAGTTTATTCAGGGGTTTTTCTCTACTTCTGCCCAGAATTTGAGGAATAGCTCAGGTACTTGAAGAAGGCAGCTCAGAGAATTGAGGACGCTAACCAGGTCAGTGGAACGTAGGAGAAGAGGTAACCACTTGAAAACCTTGATAGAATTTTTGAGCATAGAAGAAAAGGGTTAGAACAAAGAATTTTTTTAAAAACAATGACCAACAGAGTGGAGCCCGAAACATTTGATAGACTAAAGTATCATGAGGACTGTGTCAAAATTCTGGAGGAAAAACATTGGTTGCCTTTCCTATAGAAATTTAATGGGAATAATGAAGAGGTTACGAAGCAATTTGCATTTTCCTTCAATGGAGAGAAAGCTTTAGTAGGAAATGTCTCTTTTAGAATTTCAGAAGATATAATAGCACAAACCTTGGAAATCAGTCCTGAAGGAGAGAAGTATTTTAAAACCAAGCAGTTCAAGGAAAAATCATGGACTCAGTTTATGTCTAGGTCAAGGGTTTCTTCAGTTAACTGGAAGAAGGGTGTCCCAAGAAGCTGGTTAGTTCACCCATGGGATGAGATGGTGTACATCATTCAAAAATTCATTACATGTGAAGGTCGTTATAGTATTGTATACCTCTATCACATAAAACTTCTGTTGCATTTGAAAGGCCAATGCATTATCAATCTACCCTATTTTATATTACAGAGTCTGACTAAAATGTGGAAGACTATTCAGAAGCACAAAGGTAATGAAGACAAGAGTTTATATCATTTTGGTTTGATTAAAATACTAATTGAATGTGAGTTGCAGAGAAGAGAAAAGACATGGAAGGAATTTTTAATTGATAATCAAATCAAAGATAAAGAAGAAGAACAGGAGAAGCAAGGAAACACAGAATTGATGATTGACATTGGTGAAGAAACCCCTGAGCTTAAATCAAGCAATGTTCCTCAACCGAGCAGTAGTGTAAGGACAAGAAGGCAGAGGCAAGAAGCTGCCAAGAGAATTGAAAAAGATAAAATCTTCACTACTTATAAGAGAAAATCAAGGAGAATGAAAAGGAGTCAAATACAAGATGAGCTACCAGAGCAGAATGCAAGCACACCAATGGAAATTGAAATCAGTGAGTCAGCACAAGAAGCAGAGATGGAAACTGGAAGAAATGAGAAAGAAAAGGAAGAACCAATACCTACAAACAAGAAGCAGAAAAGGTTAGAGAAACAGATTGAAAGGCTGAAAGAGGAATTGATGGAAGCAAACATGTTAGAGAAGGTTATCAAGAAGGAAAATGAAACGCTAAGAGCTCAAAGCAAGAAAATACAGAAGAAAAATGAGAAACTGAAGAAAAATATCAAGGAACTTAAGACTAACCAAACTGAAATATGTGATTGGGCAACAAAATGGTATACTCAGAAAAAAAATTTCAAGGAAAAATATAAGAAGTTAAAACATCAGTCTCAAGTTCAGAGTAATGCCAGAGTTCAGAAAAATGTGGATATATTGTTATAGGAAGCAGAGGCACAAGCAGAAACAGAGTTTAAGGGGAGCACATCAGGATTAGCATGAGGACATGCTAAATCATTGAGTTTGGGGGAGATGTTGGTACTATTTTATTGTTACCCTTTTCTCTTAAAAATCCACCATTTATCTATCATTTTTCTCCATAAACTTCCCATAAGTCCATTGAAATTGATTAGTGAAGCATTATAGTTGTTATTTTGCATTAAATTTAATTTATGAGTTTTTATGTTAAAATTTGGAATTTTTCAACAAAATTACGGGATGTAGTGACTTCCTGTAATCAGTTTATGTTGTGACATGTGGCATGGCAGGAAAATCAAAATAGAAGGCATGGACGTGATCTAGGATGTACAAATATGGTGGAAAATCTATTTGGCATCGAATTTGGAGTTCCTGGATATATGATCAAAGACGGTCAAACTCAGCCTCTTCAGCAGAAAAATCAGAAGCTATAATGATGTACTTGATCTTTTGCTTAAATTTAGGAATTCTAAACCGATTCGAACTATGTTGGAATCAGTTAGGATGAAGAAGGAACAAATATAGCCTTCTAGTTGTAAATTTTAATAAATAGGAGGATTTTGATTAGAAAGGTTAGCTAGTGAAAACGTTGAAGAAATCAGACTTAAGACTGTAAAGCGTATTCCAACACTCTGTTTTGAATGTAATCATTTCCAGAATTTAATGAAAAGCATAATTTCACCAATCACAGTGTTTACGAGTTAAAGGTTTATCATTTGAAGTTATCAAAGTGTGCCATCAGTGCGTGGAAGGGCCCTACGTAAAGATTGGTATACTTTCTTTTATGTTTATGTTTCATAGAAATTAGTATTCAGATCTGAATAGCGTATTTCATGTTGTTGCTTGTGAGTTCATTCATTTAATTAGAATTTTTTGAAATTATTGTTATTTTATGATTCATAGTAGTAGCTTGAAAATTCAATTGCAGAATTATTGAATCAGTCCTTGTAAGAGGTTTAATAGAGCATTGGATTTCAAAATATCTCTATGAACTCTGTTTGTTTTTATGAATTTGATTTCTAGAATGTTTAGTGTGTTATCTGAAAGGAGTTTTTGTAAAACATATCCTCGTAAGAGGATTGAAAAGCTCAGATTAGTAACACTCTGTTTTTTAAGATCAGTAGATTAAATTTGATAATATAAGTGTTTAAATTGTGAAAAGGAAACATATTTTAATCTCTTGTAAAGGAGTACTGGAGCCTGTCACAATTAGACATTTATTTAGATAAACAAAACAGAACCTTTTAGGTCTAAAAATATTAGATGTGCCTCTAAGACTACCTACCTTGGTCGACATTAAATTGAGTCTAATCTAGAATCCTAGATTGGTCTTTACAGTGTCCTTTTCATTTTTGTACATTTTTGGCTTGGTGTGCTTTGTGAACGTTTTCCTGGTTATTGGGTCATTGCTTATTGTGCAGATGTATATTACCCCTTATGTCAGTTTTGCAGATGGTGCTTCCCGCAGTACTCGAAATTTGTCTTCAGCAGCCTGGGTGATTTATGATCCTGCTGGTGAGTTGGTAGATCTACGAGATATCTGTCTAGGACGAAATACCAATAATGTCGCTGAGTATAGTGCTGTCATTGAAATATTAACCAAGGCGATTACCCTCGAAATTCATGCATTGGTTATAAATCTAGACTCACAACTTGTTGTTCTTCAACTTAATGGACATTATTCAGCTATAAACCCTCACATTTTAAGGTTGTATTTACGTTTTTGTTTGCTAGAAAGACATTTTGATTACATTACATATCAACACATTCCTAGGCAAAAGAATGCATTGACTGATACAGTGGCTAACATTGTATTAGATAGACATTTGCGTAATTTGTAAAATCATCATCACATGAAAATACCCATATAGGAAAATAGATGTATCTATATATATATATATATATCGAATGTTTGCATCTGTGTGCATCATAAATACAAAAATATGTGTGTTTATGTTACATCCTGAGACATCACATCTCTAAAAAATATGCAGAAATAAATCTTAGGTGTCTAATCGGCATGATTCTCATGATAACATGTCACTGCCCATACAAGCTGCCTCAGAAAGCGGTGAACTTGGTTTGACACCCCTACAATGTGTCTCTGGTATGCATGAGAAACATCGTCAAATCATGCATAATATGAGACTCCACAAGAGATTCCCTCCAAGTTGCGTATGATTTCCTGCTCCTCACCTCCCTCACTGTGAGGGGAAATATTTAAGTCACGAGGGATTTTCCTTGCTATCGGAGACATGCCTACAAGTCTCTCTGGGCCAACATCTGCAATCCCAATCCTCTCCTTCTGGGAGTGGGAGGTCCGGATCACCAGTAAAATCTGTGCCAGTGTATGACCAATCCTCCATGACTATCAGCTATCGACAGAGCCAATAAAAGAAATTCAGTCTCCAGGACATCTGTTGACTGCCCCCTAACTTTGGCATCAGCACTGCCCAACGAGCCATTCGTGGCTTCTATGTTGGTGGTGTCGGAACTATCACTTCCTGTCACTGAAATATTAGTAGTCATTCCAAGAATAGCTATACCAAGATGGATCCATATCCGAACTGCTTTAGTTTGGTCTTCTTGAATTTCTTCATTTGAGGTTTCATATTGATCATCACTGCCTCTACCCAGTTGTAGAGGGTTGGTGTCATACAATCTACTACAAGAAGTAGCTGTTTTTTTATTGCTTCATGCGGTTCCTGCGATCCCGCAGCTCGTGTGATGGTGTGTAGCACTACCTTTAGTGCCAAGCCTTAGGATAGTCTGGATGTCCACTTTCCTGATTCCTGATCATTTTCATGCCCCTTGACATACCCTTTCGATCATCATGCTCATATTCTCCATGGTGGGCCGGGTGTCAGTCAAGACTGGTATTGCCCCCCTCCGCGATAGTCCTGTTATGAAATAAATGTCTGGAACATCAATCTCGAGTTCCTGATCATGAAGAATGAATTTTTCCTGATCCTCATCCCAGATACTGATTAAGTATTGCAGCAGCTCCGATTGAGCTTTTAGGCATGGTGTCATGAAGAATTTTTTCAGTCCATAGTGTCTAAGAGCTTCCATGTATCTTTCGTTTTCCATGGCAAGCTCGTCTTCTTCACTGTGTTCCCATTCTTTCCATTCGATCACCATTTTTCTACTTCACACCTGCAAACATGTTCATATGAACATAATTAGAAAAATTAAAAGCTTTGAATTTGTGAAAATTGGACCTTATTGCTTGCATTGTAAGCTTAAAAGGTTCGCGCCAATGGGCGCGCCCCAGTTCAGAAATTTGTGCGATTGGCACGAGTCCGTGCCCGATACTCATGCCAACCGACGCGCACTATTTTTTACAGATTCCCCCACAAAATTCCAAATTTGGTGTTGCAGGCAATGAAAGAGGAATCAAAATGTAGGGAAGGATGTTGGCTCTTACCTGGAACTGACGAATTCGAGATTGGTCTGCCGGATTTCCTGTTATCGCCGCCGCAAAATCAGAGTGTAGAAAGGGTAAATATTGCTCCATAAGAGGTAAAAGTGAAAAGTAATTATTTTTTACCATTTTTGGCATTTTATAACTTTTAAAAACCCTAATTAGGTTTTAAGACATGTTTTCGATTATTACATTTTTTTATTTCGAGAAATGGGTTTTACGTTTGTCTCTTGTGAAACGACAGGTCTTTGATGAGATAGCGATGAAGTAACGAGTTGTATTTTATACTTTTTCGGAATCGGTAAAAACACAAAAATGTCACTATTGGAGTCATATTTAAGCTCTTTTTTGACTCTCTAAAAATAAAAATATTGCCGAGACTCTTGTCGTTTTGAACTCATTAAATGGCTGCGAAACGATATCTACCCATTATACGTTTACTCCTTTTTCAGGTTGGGATAGATTATTTATGAAAAAGGATTACCTTAACCTATCGCGACTAAGAGGTTCTTTCAGATATTGTTTTCTACCTTTTTGAATTTGAAGGACTATTTACGAAAAGGGACATGCTCGAGTTTTCTTTTCCTCTTCTTTTGAAACTCTCTAAACATGAAAAGATACTGAGTTCTTCCTTTGTCAGACTCATTAAACCCTGATGACATCGGACATCGTCACCATGATGTTTACCAAGTTCCTCCTTCGTAGGGCTCGTAAAATGTACTAGGATGGATTTGTTTGAAGGAAAAACTTACTTTGCAAGCATATGCTATCCCCTTCAAGCTTGTTTTTCAAATATAATTGGGGTACTCACCAGAAATGGTGGGGGAAAATGGAACTAGTTCTTAGTTGTGTCGGCAGTATGTCGCTCTTGAACATGACACTCATTTTCATTCGTGATGGGTTAGGGACATCTCATTTCATCATTTTTGCCTCCATGGGTTTGGGTAATATATTTTTACCTCTCATCTTCTCTTTTCCACGTTATCATGACCTATCAGATCCCTTAATGTCAAATACTGCCAAATCCAAAGTCGTGTCGCTGATATGTTCAAGAGAAGTTTTCCTTTGCAGTTTTCAACCTCCCTTTGATCCTTTGCTGATCCTGATTCACTATCATCATGTTCCTCTGTCTCGTGTCGATGATGTGGGAAACATTATGGCCCTCCTTCGACTGGGTCACTTCTTGTCGACTTCACCTCATTATCCAGGAATTTGATCTAGAGACACCCTTTCGGTACCTTAGAGCTTGCATGCCTCAATGGCAAGTTCTTAGAATTCGAAGATAGGTCCACATCATTGGCCTTCGATCGAGTGATTCTACGAGTGTTCGACACCATATCACTATTCACATTCCGTGGATTGTACCCATTGTACCTTGAGAACCATTGTCATTATTGGTGGTTTCTCTCGTGCCTGTTAATAGTTTTCATCATTGGCTGGTAATCAGGTGACTTTCATGCATGTTCTAATTCACCTCACATATTCGCATGCTTGAATTGTACTTGTTCGGGTCAAGATGGAGTGCAAGACCCCGGGTTTTGTCTGCTAAGATCCAGGCTGTGGGATATTATGGTTTATCATGATTTTATGCATGACTCTTTTGACTGGATGGCTGTGGCCATACCTGAGTCTATTTGTTGATTATTATTGTTGGTTGGTTGCATCCATACCTTGGATCTCAGTTTATATATGTACTCTATTATGGATGGTTGCGCCCATGCCACATGTTGATGTATTAGAGATATCAGTTTTATTTGTAATTTCAGGTCTTCCGATAGCAGTTTTTGATTCGAATGTGTTCTCGTAAATCATTTCACCCCTCCCTCTCTCTCAGACCTCATGCTTTAGGGGGCATATGTTACACAACATTTTGCCACTGTCCCTACAATCCCCATCTCACAGATTGGAGGATCAAATTTGTGACTAATAAGAAGTGTCATGCCTTGCAAAGACCATCATTGCATTCCTTTCCATGAGGACAACATTCCTTCTGTTAACAATTTCCAGAGTAGACCATCAGAAACACATTTTTTTTCCTTGGTGCTAGTAGACCATTATGCCCTCATGCCAATGATGAAGATTAACACTGGGCCCCACGCCCATTGGCGCTCTGTCCCAGTGAGCTACCCGCGCCAACCTATTTATGGAATGTTTTTTAAATATAGAGGCGAAGTTTCTATCCTAACAACTTCATGGGCGAGTCATCTGGAGTGGATCGGCTGAATAACCATGGGCCCCCTCCTTTGGCCTCTTGTTTCCACCTTTTGGGGAAACCTCCCAAGGGATAAGGCCTCCCTTCCACCATTCTAGGGATCCCAACCTCCTCCTCTCCCTTTATAAATAAAGCCATCTTCCATTGATGAGCTAGCTGAACATATTATAGTCAAAAGACTGACGAGAATTCCTGAACTTTTCGCTAGAAAGATAGAACAGAAAGAGACCTTTGTCGAGAGAGATTAGGCTTGTGTCCTCACCTCGTCTGAATTCCCTAATGATCCTTAGAGACACGCTTCAACTGAACCCCGCTGAAGGAGGCTGCAACATCAAGGGTTTGGTTGTAACTCTTTCTTCTATTTATATATATACATGACTATTGTTTGGTTTCCATCTTATATTAATGTGTTTTATTTGATGCAATTTGCTTAACCTTCCTCGACTGGTTAGTTGATTATGAATGAAATCATTGTCTTGTATGCTGCTCATGTTTGCTTATCTTCGTGCAAGTATCCGAGCTTTTTTGCTAAAGGATTGTGACCCGTCGAGACAGAGATCGAGAGGCCACCGCCACTACAGTGACGACAACGTTGGACTCTAGGTAGGTCAATCTACCCCGTTCTTTTCATTCATTAATTAGGAACCTACACTTTAGCTTGTCCCTTTGTTGCTAGACCCACTCTAGGGCTAGAGGGATCGTCTCTGTCCGCAGAGAGGATTTACCTTCCCAACAAGGAGTCACCTTTCTTGTTGAGACGAAATGTTGAAATTGGCAACAAGAAGAGGATTCTAATTTAATTTTCCCTTAATTAAATTAGAAGGAAATTGTAATTCCACATTGTTGTCCTCTAAGATAATTATAGGTCAATTAATCATGCTAGAGGATCTATAATGTTTTGCTTGTTTTTAAATTAGGTTTAAGAAAATACAAACAAATGTCTTTAAACTTTGATAATATTAACTATTAAGAAAATGGTTGTTTCTTTACTTCAAACAATTATTTAATTTTGCATTGAAGGCAGAAATTGTAAGAAAATATGACCAGTTAAATATTCAAATTGGATTTTTAATTTATCATAAGTGTGAAAGATTGTTAAACAATGTTTAACAACTCAACAAAAAATATTTAAGATTATGAAGATTACTGACAATTAATTGGTATAGAGGGAATTATAAAAACAAATAGTTCAATAATTCATTCTCTAAAATGGATTATAACTTCAGAGGATCTAAGATAGACCGAAACAAAACTTTTTCTTACCTACTTATCTTCATAAAAATCAAATATATGCATAAAACACAGTGCAATGAATACTATAAAAACTTACAAGGAGACAAACTGATTGAAATAAATCGAGAATCCTTTTATTTATCATCAATGATCAAAAAGCTCATAAACTTCTGCTTACAAATTCTCATCCAAGGGTGAAACCCTTAATAACTCGAATGGAGAGTTATTTATACTTGTTTCTATCACTTAGAATTATCTAAACCGATTACAAAAATGGTATCAAATATTAGGAAAACAAAAAATGATGAGTGATTTTTCACTATATTTGAGTAAAGAGTTGATGAGTGGCCTAAAAATTTTTGTTGTGGTGGTATGCTATTGGAGACAAAAAGTTACTTGATGGTTTCACATAAGTGATCCCATATTTCCTTACTTGGAATTTCCAGATTTAATAATTTCATGAAAACTTTATCTACTTTTGTTTATATTTCAAAAGTAGGCTTGTTGATGAAGAGATGTTTGATTTCATGTTTGATTATCAAATAAAAAAATAAATCTTCTAGAAAAAATTTCCCTATCATGTGGCCTTTAATTCCTGCAAATTGAGCTTTGTCAATGGCAATGGTGTAGATTTTTTTGCAGTTTTCCTCCAAGTTGATCAATTTTTTATTAGGAGCTACTAATACAGGAAATCCCCTCTAATTTAGAATATTAAACTTAGTGATAAATATTTTGACATCAACGTCCAAATTTTGACATTTAGTTTCTAATTGATTCAACAATTTCTTCTTTTGCAATACTTTCTTGATTTCTAGAATAGTATTTGTTCTTTCTGTAATGTTGATCGCTCCAATTATTCTTTGCTTTTTGAGTTCAACACTTTAATCATGTCTGATGTTGTTGGTGTCCCGTGTTTTGATATTTTGGAAAATCAAAAGACAAGGCAACATCAGAACCAATCTTTAGAGTTACAGGATCTAGTCCTCCTGTTCTCAGAGAGGGATCTCTCAAAAGTTTATTTGAAAAGGTTTATCTTGTGTGCTTTGAGTATTGGTTTTAGACTAGTTATTAAGTGCAGGTGTTTGTTTGTTTGTTTGGTTGGATTGAATTGATACAGCAGAACATGAAAGGTCTAGGAAAGATACACAGAATGGAGAAACATCTGGTTCATTGGGCAATGGAGTCAAGAAGAGATCATAACATACTCATCAATGGATATGGGATATCAAAGGGAAAATATAACTTGGCCATAGGATCCTTTTGTTTTTGGAATGAGATGAAAATTAATGATTTGGAAAGAGAGGTTTAATTCTCAACAAAGGGATTTTGAAAGCATAATTTGAACAATAAAGAGCTCTTTGATAGACAGGGCTAACCATAAATTCTACAAATCACACCTTTAAGCAAATAATGATTTCAAAACAACTTTTAAAATGAAATCTAAGATTCGGGGAACACCCTATTTCCTCAAAGATTTTATTTCAAATGACTTAGAAAACATAAATGATTCACTGATAATTGCAGTCATAGAAGAGGGAACACCTAATACATCTATGATTACAACTATAAAAGACCTTAAAAACAACTTTTCAAGCAATGACAAAGGGCAAGATCGAAACAGACCTCTCTGACTAACTTAAAACAATGGTACTTCAAAGGGAGACTTCAATAAGAGCTTTCAAGTGATAGCAGACAAGCAGGGAGAACCATAAATCATGCTGAAACCAACTATTTGAGCTATTATAGAAATAAACAAGCATGAGGACTAAAGAGAGAGATTGAAGACTCTAAAATACCTCAGCAGAAGAAAACATGAAACAGTGAAATATGAACCGGTCTAAGGTGCTTCCAAGAGTCATTTCTTAGCTTAAAACTTCCAACCTACTGTAGTAAGAAATTATGGAACATAATGAAAACAGGGGAAAACATAAAACAGTTCAGAATACTTCACCAACAGCCAAGCTCAGGGATCCAATGATAGAGCCTTCTCAGGAACAAGTATGCAACAACATCATCAGGGCTTCCAAGACTTCAATATCATATTCAACTTCAACAGACTATGTATTTATTTCAAAGAGTTTTAGTATTACAACTTGTGATCAAACAACAACCAACCAACCAACAATTGCTCATCTTCTACTGAGGTATTTATAGAAGAATGAGGAGGGAAGATCTGATAAAAGATCTCTCAAGGCAATTAATACAGATTCAAGACTTCTTGGCCTTTTGAGGGGCTCGATGAAGAAGTTTACAGGTGTTTCACTATATTAGCTGTTTTACAATTAATATCAAAGCTCGGTGGGAGCTTTATTGACTTTTAGGCTCTGTGTAATGTTTGGAGTAACTCTGTAGATATTTCTGCATTTATTTCCTTGCAGAATTAACTCCCTGGATGTGCTAGAGGCGAATATCTGATTTTCTTCAATAAGTTGCCTATGTTTGAATGCTTTGAGGCAACAGGTGGCTCTGTGGTAGCTGGGAGGAATCGATTTTCCTCAAATGTGGTGGTGGAGGCCTTTCTATCTGTTTAAAAACTTATGATTTCTTTTAATTGTGTTTTAATCCAGGTAATTAGGCTTTTTATAATCATTCTTAGCCGTAATTCCCCAAATATGTCTTTAATCTTTTACTCTGCTGCACTCTGTTCTTCAAACTTATACTCTTTTAAATCGTGTTTTAAACACAGTGTCTTGACGATGTGCAGGGCCGCGTAGGGCTCTTTATGGTATCAGCTCCCATGGAGCATTGAATAAACGTGGAGTGGAGCCCTTTTGGAAGCTTTCCCTTTGACAACCAAAGGCCGAAAGATCGGGAATTTTGCCTTTCTTTTCCTTTATAATATGGACAAAACCTTCGGAACCTGAAAAACAAGAAAAATGTTATGAAACCCCACGCTTTTAGGTTAAACTGCATTGGAGGTGTCGGGGAGAAACGTGGCCGTTGGATGAAAGCATCCAACGGTGGAGATCTGCATAGAAGAGGAAAAAAGGAGAGTGGGAGAAGAACAAGTGATAGTGATTTTGGACCGTCCGATCTGGACACGTGGACGGTCTAGATTGAATCGGAGGGTTGCAATCGAAGGATCGCAATCGGTGGTGACGGGAAAATGGAGCGATTTGAAACATGCGATGCGATTAAGCGTAGGCCGTAGATCTACAGATTAGATCGACGGTGGAGAATAAATCGGGGGAGAGGCAGTTCGGGGGAAGTAACAAATGTATGCGATGTAAGATTGCGATGCGATTCTGCGTGGACCGTTGATCTGAGAATCAGATCAACGACCAAAAGTGAATCGGGGAATGGCTGATCGGCAGGAGTAACAAATGGATGCGATGCAAAAGTTGCGATGCGATGGAAAGCTCCGATGCGATGGAGCGTTGGCCGCTTGATCGGCTTTCGATCAACGGCGGGGATTTGTTTTGGAGTGATCTGGCGGAAAAACCCTTATAATTTATGAAAACTCAAACTTTGGAATA
Source organism: Pinus albicaulis (assembly GCA_034641835.2). Lineage (NCBI taxonomy): Eukaryota > Viridiplantae > Streptophyta > Pinopsida > Pinales > Pinaceae > Pinus > Pinus albicaulis. The sequence continues at coordinate 622,672,339 of CM076573.1, forward strand.
AAAAAAAGGTTTTTATGGATCGAGGGTGGAAAATATATATAAGGTGGATAGGCGCCCGACTGCAGGGCCTTCGGTCTTTACGAAATGCAATATGCCCGGGGCGTATTAAAACAAAGGCCAATCGCAATCGAGCCATCGGGCCTGGTCTTTTCAATCAACCCATTTGAAACATTGCGATGCGATTGGCGCCCGGGATCTTTAACACTTGGTCCCGGGTGAAAGTCATATGAAATGAAAAGGCGGGAAGAGTTTATACATATAAGTCCTGATCGCATCGGAAAGTTTCGATGCGGCCTTTTCAATCAACCCATTGTGTTTTCTCCGATTGCGATTGCGCGATCGGTCTTTTTATCTACCCATTTAAATATTTCAACACGTGACTTGGGTTTTAAAGTTAAAACTTTGGAAAAGTGGGTTTTTTAAGACTTTACAAAGAAAAATAATGATCAGGAATGAATTTATACAGGGTTTTAAGCGCCGGATGCGGGCTTATGGTTTATATGAAAAATAGTATAATCGGGGGTCTTATAACACAAAAAAGACTAATCGCAATCGAAACTTTCGGTCTATGGCAAAAGACTTGCGCACTTTGAAATTGTGCGATGCGATAAGCACCGTGAGGGGCTTAGCACCAGGTTTCAGGGTGTAGGCATGTGGGGGTAGTGGTTGGGACTTAGCCTAAGGGGCCTAAGTCCATAGTAATAAAACTTTGTTTTTTATGAAATTTTCAAAGTTTTCAATGGATTTTGGAGGTTTCGGTGAAGCTAAAGAGTGAGTCTTTAACTTTATAAAAGTGATTTTCATGAGGGGAAGAAGAGGAATCATGAAAAAAAGGGATTTTTTATGGAGAAAAAGGGGAGAAAATGAAGGTTTGAGAAGGGGGAAAATGATGGTCTCTCAGCAGTCTTTTCTCATGAAATCAACAGAACTTCTGAGTATAAAATGGGAACAACAATGAAGATTTGGGATAGAGGCATGAGGCCTTAAAGAGACTTCAAGAGGTAACACTTTTTGAAATAAAATTTGTTTCTTGAAGGCTCCAAAACCATTTAGCCACCATTTGGTATGACAAAATTTTATCGGTGGCTAACAGATGCCTCTATTGGTTTCTACTTGAGTGTTTCCTTATTTTGTTCAATGACTATTTTGCACATGTTGATTAATTCCTCTCGCTCGAAAATGATTTGTATGGATGGCCATACTTCTGTCATTGCTTGGCTTATTTTTGTCGAGATACTCTCCCTAGCTTGGGCCAAGGTGTCTGCCATTATAATCTCACTTTCTAAATTTTGAACCTTTAGTGCTAATTTGTGAAACTTCTGCATTTCTTCCATGTAGAGGGTGTCATTTTTTTATCTTCTGGGTTTCCAAAGTTCTCAACTTCTCCAATAACGTTTCATTATCTTGTTTCTATATGGTCAAATCCTGCACAATTCTGGTTAGATCACCTGTTGTTGATGTAGATTCCACTGCCATTGATGAAGAGTTGGGCTCTGTACCTGCAACTGCAATTGGCACTACTGCAACTAGGATAATAGAAAACTGAGATAACTATTCTTTTTCCTTAATAAATTCTTCAATTTTCTCCTCCATCTTCTTTATCTGAATGTTCTGCTCAATTATGAGTTTGAGCATCTCTTCTCTATTTTTTTCACTCTCCTCTATTTCCTTTGTCTGGGGGTCTTCTTTGGAAGGCAGCTTTAGCTGCTTTCGAAGAGCTACAATGTCTGCATTCTTCTTCTTCAAAATCTCTTTTACAACTTTACAATCCTTTGGGTCATACCCAATCTTGACCAAAATGTATTCTAAAGACTTTAACTTATTTTCTTTAGCTAAAGAGTAAATATTTTCTATTTTGAGCTGCGACTGTACATTTGATAATGATGTTCTCAACTTAGACAATGTCATTGTTGTATTAGTCATGGTAGAGAAGATCATCTCTCTAGATTGCCTATGCATGTCCATATGGTCTATGGGATGAATGTGGTTTGCATCAAATGAGAAAATGGTATTCTTATAATCAGATGGATACTTGGGAAAAGGGACTTGGGCTTCTAGAAAATCCATTTTCATCCTTCCATTTTCACTTTCAAAAGTAGTCAGTAGCCTGTACTGTGATGTGGAAGTCTACTTCCAAAACTGACTATAAACATTGGCCTTCAAGGTTTCATTTTTCTGTTTAATCTCTAAGAATTTGGAGAAGATGTTTTGATCATCTGATGAACTGGTTTCAACTGATTGAATGATCTCCATAGGGTCTTGAGAAGCTAAAGAATATGATGGAGTATTGGGAACACTCCCTTATGCTGATGTAGAAACCTCTGGATCTACCAAATCTATAATTCCTGCTTCTTTTTGGCTCTGTTATGTAGAAATAGTAAAGTTAGTGTTCTGCTTCTTTTGCTGGATTATGAATTCTTTGACCATATCTACAGAAGTTTGTGTTTCTTATTTGGGCCTTTTCTACTATTTGCTTTGGGAAATTGGAGTCTGCAGAGTAGATTTGGAAAGGATATCCTCCTCTTCCTCTTGTAATGTATTCTCTGTCCACTGATCCCGATTCATAAAACTTTCATTTGCAGGCCTAGGTGTATGATTATATGGAGTTGTCTTAAACCTGACCCTTAGGTTTGAAATGATGGTGAAAGGGTCATAAGACCAAGTGAAGCTTGGTTGGAAATTCAACTTTTTAAGAATAACATCTGCCTCAATCCCTGTTGATTTGGTATTGCATATAAAAGAGCCTATCTTTGATTTGATTTTAAATTGTGATTTTCTCTTCCCTGAAAAAAAATGTAAATCATTAATTTTAATCATCTGCTTAATATATTCCAAAGAGAAACTTCTCATTGGAACATATTTGGAAATTTTATATGGTGCCAGCTCACAGCCATATACTCGAATCTTTGTATAATTATGGTATAAATACCAGTCTCCAGTTTTGACCTAATCACTCAAATGAAGAATTATTTTGATGTCCTGGCCAATAATGGGCTCATTCTGACTGCTAAGAAGTAGGGAAACTGGATGGATAAATGAATCAATGAAGTCTGAAAAAGAAAATTTATCTGAAATAGATCTAGCCAATTCCGTCCAATGAGTCACTAATTGGTTAATTCCTTGATCATCTTGCTTGTACGGAGTGAAAGGCAGTGAATCTCCTTGCTGAACAGAAACATATGAATAAGTACAAAGGTGCACTTAAACATTCCTTGGGTTGTTAAATTCATCAATTGTTAATGCATATTATCAGCCAAAAATTGACTGTAATTGTACATGAATGCAAGCTGATGATCTTTAGAAAAGATGGAAAAATAGACAAGGATGGGTTCATATATTGTTTTTTCATTTGGATGTCCTAATAAAAAAGAAATTAATGAGATAATGTGTTTTTTATCCTCAAGAAACATGGAGGATGGTAAGGAGGGTTTTTCTTTCTCAATTCAACATCATCAGGAAGGAAGGTCTTTAAAATTTGAGCTCTCTAAGGGAAAGTGAGCTTATGATATAACTCCATAAAATCTTATTGGGAGAAAAGGTTGAGAGAGTTAGTTTTTGGGATCAATAACATGTTTTTTATGGTCTCTGTAGTAATGGATATCAGAATGTTTCCATTCTGAGCTACCACTGCTCTTTTGATGGGATCCTCCTTGGTTTGACACCAGGTGACTAAATCTAGGAATTCATGGGTTTGAGGGAATGAAATTAGAGGTAACAGGGATTCCCAGAGCTTAATGTCATCTTGATAATCCAGATACTTTTGTTTTACCCACAGGTGCAATTCATGAAGTTCAAATTCGCACTTCGTGTCAATAATTTTGAAGTATGAATCAGTTAAGAAGATATGGTCGAGATCGACCGGGGTAGAAACAACAGGGTTTTACTCAAAGGATGGTTTTTTTATTTTTCCCTTGGGGGCCATGTGATCTGCACAGGAATAGAGAAGTAATATGACTGTTAAGATATTTAGTAGATGTAAGAGAGTATCTGTAAAATAAATGTATATATGAAACAATGGAAAATAGTTGAGTTGATAGCACAATGTATCTTTTGTAAAAACCCGCAATATGACAAAAAATGGTAATGAATCAAAGGTGGTAGAAGGTATGATGAAGTTTTATTTATAATGTTGTCGGATTACCAAAGCTTAGCTCATAATAGTGAGTCTGTAGTTAGAAAAATGTGAGTTAGTGCGTTCTATAGGCTTATACTGACCATTATTCCGGAGAAGCAAAAGGATCTAATGTTGGGGACTAGTCATCAATGGGATAGGCTAATGAGGGATTCAGGCATACATATCCGAATAGAATAAAAAAGGAGATTACAACAGCTAGGGAATCCCCGGCATAGGAGGGATAGGCAATTCATGACTCGAATGGAAACTAGAGGATTTGGAACTACTCCTTTATCTACCCATGTCCCTGCCTTTGCTTATGGTGTATCTGGATATGGATATGGGTAATCGCTCTACTGCTAGATATGCCGCTGCTAGATCTAATACTGATGATTTACTTATGCATCTGGATCATTAACAGTCTAAACTAGATCTACTGCTGCTAGTGATTCTACTTTACTACTAGTCTAGAACAACTGGCTAAACCAATGGAAAAACTGTTGAATCCCAATTAGAGGGGAACTTGCTTCTAGACTGACTCCGGGGTGACTGTTGGAAAAAATGACCGTGGAGGTTTAATGCTAATAGTATAAGAGCTGGTGGGGGATGAAACAGCTAAAGAATAACTATGGAGCGGGCTTAACAGGACGGGAAGGGCAACATAAGGAAGTGGAGCTACAACGATATGTACAAGTGTCGGCCTTTTATTCGGTGTTGGGAAATGGTTAGGGGAGTAAATTCAATGACCGATGGTGGGAGTCAAATCCGGAGATGGGAGGAAAGTGGATTTCGGAGGGGGTAGGCAACGCTAAATGGTTTCGAGGAGAGGGGGTATGAAACATTGTGGAGGTGACACGTTGATGAGGGCCCACCATGAGAAAACTACTTTTCAGACCCCCCCACCGTTAACAAGAAATGGGAAAGGGTGATGCGAAAAGGCTTCCCCACCATTGATCTCGGCGGAGAAGAGATCAATCATCGGATCTTGCTTGATGATCAAACATAATATGACAAATCTTTCTTGTCATTTTGTGGATTTTGGATAAAGGCAAAAAGTGCTTTATTACAAGTTTAATTAATCGCTAAATGAAAGAAATTAATTAAATTAAAAATACTTTAACCTTTAATCATTTTTTTTGCCGCATTTAAACAAGCTCCCAATATTTTCTTTTCTTTTATTCAAACTAAGAAAATATTAATTTTATTGATTTTCAGACTATCCCTAACATTTTTTATATCTTTGTCTTCATTTTTTAGAGAAAACTAATCCTAACATTTTATGATATGAATAATTTATTGTTCATCAGTCCTAACTTTTTTTTTTGGTCTATTCATATCCAAACTTAACATTTTTAAAAATTTTCATTTTTTTTCTAAAATGCTACCTTATCAAAACCAAATAATGTTACAACACACATCACACGATAGATTGTAAGAGTAAACTAAGTTAAAAATACTTAGTTAGATCATTCAATTTGAGTTGAGGGTCAAACTGGAGGCATGTAGAGTTCTCTCTAAGTTTTAGGGGGTCCAATTACAGTTTATTATGAGTTGCAATTGTTCAATTTATTTATTTGAGTTAAAATTAGTTTACCTAGTTCTAACTGATGGAGGAGCTAGTGAGAGGTCCAGTGAATTAAAGATGATTTAATTCACATGTAATGATAAATCAGATAACTCACAATTCACTATAAATAATGGTTGCATGTTAGTTTTGAGGAAGACCCAGTTGAGATTGGCGTTAAAGGGAAGCGTATTATTAGTTGTATAATTAGAAAATTGTACAGGTCATGCATGAGGTGAGAAAAAGGCATTAGATGTATTGTGCAATCATTAATTGGGAATTTCCCAATTAATAGGGGTTCAATTTCCCTAGGGATTACGCAAGAAAGGTAGGGCATCCAAAGGCAATAAATTGGTTAAGTATTGGACCAAAATTTCTTGGGACAAAGTGAGGTAGTCAGAGATAGTGCAGAGAGCTCTCAATCATGAGAAAAGCATTGTAATTTTTCATATTTTTTACTTATGCAATATACAGATAGTGGGGTTTTTAGTAGAGGCTTTCCCCAGATAAATATTTCAGTTGTGCGATCGAAATTTTTTCTCTTTCTTGTTCATGAGATTGTGCCATCGTAATTGGTTTCGGCAATTTGTAGAATACATTCAAGTGTTTTGTTTTAGCATATTACAAAGTTAGTTGATTCTATGTGGATTTTATACATAAGCCTTGTGTTTTAATTTCAAGCTCTAGAGAGAAACCATGGTTCTTATGCACATGTGCAGGCAGAGTAGGTGAACATGTAAGTAAAATGCACCAAATATGATAGGAATAGTGGAAGGATTTTCGAGCAATGGGTAGTAGTCGCATGTAATTAGGCATGATGGGAAGAAAAGAACGATGTTTGTTAAATAGACACAAGCTGGGCTAATGAGAAATTATTGGTGAAAACGAAGTTTGAATGCTAGGGTTAGGTGAGACAATCAACATGGATGATTTTTAGTGGATATTAAGGGGTATGCGAAAATTATGGATCAACATTGGTTAGAGATATAACAAGGGAAAGGTTGTGTAGCTACATAGACGAGAGAAAATAGATGGAGTAGATGGTATCAAGGCTTGGTGAAGGGTACAACATGTTATGAAGAGTCACAATAATGGATGAAGACCCTACAATGTTTGGTCCAAATTGTAAACCAGGTAGTTATAGGAAAGATGCATTCCCTAAGCTTGTTCTAAGACATGTTAATTAGGCATGCATGTTGTATCAAAATAGCGCAACTGGTCATGTTTCTCATGCATAGAGAATATATATGATTAGGTTGTGGAATGAACCACTTCAATAGGTATAAGGTCAGTTCAACGTAAGACCTCTTAATTAGGCATACATGTTGAGTGCAGTGGCATATGGAGTTATGTACGATGAAATTTTTGGAATAAATTGCTTGAATATGTATTAGGGTAAAATGTGTAACCATATACTAGATTTAGGGAGGAGTGTGAGATGGTTGATGAACCATGTACGAAAAAAGTGTCATGGTAAACTAATGGATACAATGACTAGTTACCATTTTTTCTTGTGGGTGGTAACTTTTTTATATGGACTTCAACAAAGATTTTGGAACCAAGTTGATACGCTTAGTAAAGTTTGAGGGAATTGTAAGGGTATAGGTTTATCATTAGGATTTTATGAGCTAGAGGTTTCTATAATTCATATTGTTACCCATGGTACATTCATGTAATGTAGCCTACTTATAAGCATGCTCACTTCATTTTAATATGTCTTTAGATCAAAAAATAACAATAATATTATTAAAATATAGGTTTTAGGCAAAGGTTTCCACCATAATTTATGGTATTCACCTACCAATCAAGGTTCGTTTTTTAAAGATACCTGTTGTATATGCTGTACACCTCGACCTGAAAAAACTGGACCACAAGGTCTCCCAGCTTACAAATAAAATACTTGTGAAGATGGCCAATCTATAATTTCCTTAAAAAGACTCACTATATTATCATTTTTTAAATCAATTTTTATTTATAATTTTATGATTTTATAAGTTTGAAAAATAATTGAAAGACTCAAAAGTAAAAGTAAAAGTAACAGTTGATTTTTTTTTTTTGAGATTGTAAATATTTAATATTATTCATTATTATTATTTTCTACTTATTTTTTTGAGAGTCGGCATTTTTGAGAGTCGGCTCAGTATGACCTCGATGTATAAGTATGTCGGAAGCCAAAAAAAAAAAATAACTAAATTTAAAAAATAAAATCTAAATAATGTCGCCCATTCTATAGACAGGTATGACTCAGATGTGTAAGTATGTCAGAAGCCAAAATAAAATCTAAATAATGTCAGCTTAAACAACGATATAAATAAACAATTAAAAACTCATAAAAACTAAATTTTGACAATATAAATTTAAAATATGAAGAATTTTAGGAACATTCAAAAAAGAGACATGGTTAATAAACAAGAGGTATGATAAATAAATAAATCTTGTTTTTATACTTAGTGAGGAAGTATGGTAAATAAATAAAAATATAAATAAATTAGAGGTGTGGTAAATAAATAAAACCTATTTTTATATTTACTCCATAAACCTATTTATATTTACAAAAACTCAAAAAGGAGGTTTTATTTAGGTGAAGCCTATGGGCCAAATAACATGGAAAAATTATTATTAATACCATGGGACAAATACCATATTTATAAAATAGGTATGGTAAATAAATAAATATAACACAGGTAAGGTAAATAAATAACAATTTATCTCATAGGATTAGAAATCAACATCTAATTATTATTAATATAAAAAAATAGGGAGAAATAGGAGAATGATATATACTTATATATAAATAAAAGTAAATATCTATGGTAAATCTATTTTTACTTTAACTATTTAATCAAGAAAACAAATAATTGATTTTATGTAAAACAGATTCTTGAATGAGTATTCATTATTTATTTGAGATCTAGAGAGAGGTTTGGAGGGAGGCGTAGTTGGGAGCTTGAAAAAAATGACCAGCTCGGCTCCTCTAGTCTTGGAAGGAGATAACTAGGATGCCTCCATCGTTATACCAAGAATATTTTACGGGGCCCTTGGTTTGGTTCGAGTGAGTAGGTGTGGGTGAGACTTGGGCCTGCTTCAAATCCGTAGTTGGGAATCTAGCCACAGGTTTGGTATATGCGTATAATACCAAGAAGATTTTACGGGGCCCTTGGTTTGGTTCAAGTGAGTAGGTGTGGATGAGACTTGGGCCTACTTCAAATCCGTAGTTGGGAATCTAGCCACAGGTTTGGTATATGCGTATAATACCAACAATGAATTATGGACTCGGCTTCCACCTTGTCCAACAAGACAATGGAACTATCGAAAATCAGTTAGCATTTTAACCAGATCGGAAATGACTGTTTCCTGAAACATGGCATCCTTTAGCTTGAATGTGAACTGGTTTCTCTATGTCCAAAATCGAAGTGTGAATATCCTTCAGCTTGCATGTGAACTGGTTTCTCTATGCCCAGAATCAAATAAGGAGATGAAGAGATGGAACTTTATGAGTGAAAAACATAAGTAATGTTTTTTTATTTTCCGATGATTATTTTTCTTCAAAATATTTTCCATGTTTACGTGTTTATGTGGAAAAACTAGATTTTTACTTAAAAATCTACTATGCTATATTTTTTGGAAAGGAAATACTTTGTCCATGCACAAAAAAACTAGATTTTTACTTAAAATTCTACTATGCTATATTTCTTGGAAAGGAAATACTTTGTCCATGCACAAAAAAAAATATACTTGTCCATGCACAAATACTAGATGATTATGTTAAATATATGGAAATAATTATATAAATATTTATATAATATTGTATAAGCAAGAAAATAGAAGTTGCATGCTCTTTATTTTAAAAGGGATTTTGTACTCATTTAGTTTAGGAAATGATAACAAATCCAAGGTATTTTCTTGAGAATAAATATAGATTCAAGAGGGTAACTCTTGAAATATTTTCATGTGTAGTGAAGAAGAAAAGAGTGTGTTAAATGATAAGAAATCCAAGTTCTTTTCTTGAAAATAAATATAGATTAAAGAGGGTAACTCTTGAAATATTTTCATATGTAGTGGAGAAGAAAATAGAAAAGTTTCTCACATTAATATTCTTGGAAGAGTTTTTATGAATATGTATATATAGTTTACCGTGGTGTTGGTAAATATTAATTATTTAATAAATCCATGGATAGATTACCATGGTGTTTGTAAATATTAATTATTTACTAAATCCATAGTGTCAATTGATTTTAAAGGCTTTGCCAGGAGGTGTTAACCAGGCTCTTCTTCACTTAGGGCAGTGTGTGGCGTGCGTTAATTTTAATTGTTTAAACCCAGACGGTTTGAGAGTAAAATAAAAAGTGTGCTGCGTAACTGAAAATAAATCTGCAGTAAATAAGACTAAAAGAATAGAAAATTAACAGCTACCAATGCATCAATCTAACCCAAGAAGGCGGGTCTCTCAAAACTAGTCTATAAGAGGGAAAAAACTAAGCGAAGCACACTAAAAGAGGCCAATATATCTAAGGTCGGGAGGGACAGGGATCTAAAGGAGAAATCTGCTGAAAAGAGGTGCAGAGGACAACAAAGAGGCAGAGGCAGAGGCAAGGTTGCTGCTAAAAAGGAGGAGATCAGATAAAAATAGAAGGGACAAGGAGGCGGCCCTATAAATGAACCCAAAAAAAACTATATGAGGTGATTTGAAAGGGAAAAGAGTTGATCTAAAGGGATCTGAAAATGAGGTATCAGATCTGGAAGCAAAAAAGTTGAAACCCTAGAAATTCAGACTTCTGAAACAGCAAAAACTCTCCCACAAAAAATGGAGGGTACTAGAGCCCTAAGGGGCAAGATTCCCACTTAGTTGAGTGAAACAGATCAGAAACAGGTCTAAACGGGCGGAGACAGAGGCTGGAAAACCCTGACAGAAGCTTCAGACGAACCCAAAAAAAGTGCTAGGAAATTGTAGAAAAAAATGCAGGTCGCAGGTTCTGACTTGTTTTCAGTCCAGGTCGCAGATTTGGGGCAGAAAAGTGTGACCTCAAGGCCAGGTCGCACTTTTTGGGCCGATAAGTGCGACCTGCAGATCTGGCTCTCTCGGCGGCAGATTTCAGAAAAATTTGTCATCTCAGCTGCGGCTGATGTCTGTCACCTGTGCAATAAGGCCAAAAACACACGAAAGTTAAAAAATTGACTGTTTGAGGGTTTTAGAGGTGGAAAGCACCATAAAAATAGGAAAAACAGAAAACTGAAGAGAAACCCTAGGGTATGAAACAGATGGATATGCAGGAATAGATAAAACGACAGCGGTCGTAAAATAAAACCCGTGTGGAGTCGCCAATTGTTAGTATGAATCTTTCGTCATAAAAGATCACTTTAGCTACGCATAAAAAATAGCCCTAACATCGATTATGGATGCAAAATATCTTTAAGTCTGTTGCACAAATCCAGATCTAAGCACAAAATACATTAAGTAGATAAAATACAATATGGCTCCATGCATCCAATAGACAAGACAAGAACAATGTATTTAAAAGAATTTTATATTGTATTAAAGAATGGGGCACCTGAGAGGAAAACAAGAAAGGTGCTTTCTGGTTCTCCTCAATGGGATGGGTTCTTGAAAGTCCTCAGTGTTTCAGATCTAAAATTCCTCTCTCTGATTGGTGTGGAAAACCCAGACAAACATAAAACTCAATGGGAGCTCATAAAGCAAAAATGGAAAATGGTGACCAAGAGTAGATCCAGAGTGATCTAATGCAATGCAGGTGACTAATGAATTGGGAAAACCCTTCTATTTATAACAAAATATTGGGGTGTTCTAGAACTTAGTGCATGAATAAAATATTATTAATCAAATTCTAGAATCACCCTTTAGGAATATTTTATTATATTTGTTGGAGGGAAAAGGTCTTTTGACTTGGGTCAATTCCTTTATTTATAAACAATAAATAAATAAATGATTTATTTATTTATTACTTTAGGGAGATGGTGGGAATATAATTAAATAAATAAATAATTATTTATTTATTTAAAAATGATTTAGTCAAACTTAACTAGGAATATTATTAAATAATGATTTGAATAACTTATTCCTAGGAAATAATTAAATAAATAATGATTTATTTAATTAAGTTCCTTGTTTTAGGTTAAATATGACCAGGAAATATGGACAAATGTTATTTTACATGGTGAAAGCAATTTTACTTAGGGTAAAATTGGTCTTACATGGTGTACTTGAGTTCATCTAATGATAATGGGTTAGATGACCAAAAAAATGGTTTAACAGTATGGAACAAGCCACAACTAACTGGATCATGGACACGCAGATCAAAAACACCCTCCAGCAGAGGATCAAGCTATACCGAGTTGTCAATGCAAGCCAACTCCTTCACCAGGGAAAGTGGTTCACCAGGGATAATTTTAACAAATATTCCCCACCTCTTGGAGGCTCTGCATGTAATGGGGATCATTTATTCCTACAGGGGGAGGAATGATCTAGGTGGATATTGGTGGCCACCATCTTATTCCACCTAGTCAGTTTCATCAGTTTTCTTACTATTTTTTGGATCCTGAACTTCCAAAGAAATTTTGAAGCCCTAAACAATGTAGTCCTTGGATATATATTTCCAACAAGGTATCATATGTGAAAAACAGAGATAATATGACCAAGTTATGACTCTGGGAAGTTGACTTCCCACATTAGGGGAATTTTGAGGTCTAAAATGGGCCTCCTAAGGAAAATGTACAATCAAAATTCACTTTATGAGAACCAAGCACATTTTAGGGGATGACATCATCCCTAATGGTTGAGGTGGCATTGTTTGAGTTAAAGGTATTTATTTGTCACATTCTCAATGGTGGATAAAAACTCATGGTTAACCATGGTAGTGTTCTAAGTACTTTTAAAGTCAAAGTAAAGTACTCATAATAAATATCATTTTACACTTTTTGAATAAAAATATATTATTGTCATTTCATATTTCTTGAAAGAAACAATCCATATCCCTATACATTTATTACATTATATTATATTATATTGTTTTTATATAGTATATTAATTACATGTTATTATACAATCTAAATAATATAAATTCTAATTAATAGCATATAATATAATTAATAATTTATAAATTTATATTTATATTTTATTTTAATTTATTTAAAAGTAAAAAGGACAAATGCATTAGTTGTTCAATGATAATGACTTTTTCTTGAAAAAATCATTCTTATTTATAGTCACATCAATACAATTTCTTTATTAATTTTATTTTGGTACAACTTTTGAATTGAATTTAACTATGGTTACATGGATTATGGTGAAAAAAATGAATTGAATATTCATAAATATTATTTTATTGGTTTAGCTATTATTTTATTATTTCCTCAGGAGGCCCATTTTAGACCTCAAAATGCCCCTAATGAATTAACCCCAAAGGGACCGATAAATCTTCGTGTTACATATCCTCGGGTTAGGGTTTTGGTTGTTTAGGGTTTTTCTCTTATTTTTCAATAATAAAAAGGCCCTTGCACTTCATTGTAACATATTTTAGAGGCATGTAGCTCCCACTTCTCTTCTCATAGATAAGCTACCATTGTCATAGCTAGTTTATGTCCATCCTGTCTATTCAGGTTACGGCTCCATGGGAATGACGGTTTGAAACATATTTTAGTTTCAATGTTTTTCAGTGATATTCATGAAACTTCAAGCAAGTGCCACAGTCTCCACAGATCATATTAGATAATTAAAAGCATCTCATTTGAAATTATTTTGTATCCTATCAAATGGGTTTTTTACGAAATTTTATTTTGTTTCCGGGTTTTAGAGATACGAGCAATTAAAGTTACACATGTATGAAACATTGCGCCTCCATGTATCCTATGAGTTTGGGGAATCATTTTCTCACCACAAAGGTCATTAAAATTTATAAATTCTTATATCAATAGAAACATCTCTTCAATACCTGAAATGGGTCTTTGACAGAATTTGATTTCATCACCTATAGCATAAGTTATCAGCAAAGTTGCAGCAAGAGATCCATTTCAATATTTTAGATCTTGGGGGTCTCCTCCCAAGATTCATATCAGTGGTATCAGAGCGTATTTCTCTTTCTCTATATTTCTTTGCATGTCTCCAATGAGGTTGGGATATAAGGAGTTAGGGATCAATCTGGTGGAATATTTGCAAGATCAGACTCGCAAACCCCAACGGCCTCCCATGGCAGACGAAAAGAAAGACAATGGAGAAGGAGATCTTATAAAAATATTTCTTAAAGAGGCCCTTGAGAAATAAAGGAATGCGATGATGGATAACTTTGCATAGATCCTTCAATGACTGCCCACTGGCAGCGCATCTGCATCTAACAACCACTCTGGAGGCGCCACTCCTTTCAAGGTACAATTAAACTTTGACATTACTTTATTTGAAGTACATATAGATGCAGAAGATGTAGATAGATAGTTGAATTTGTTGGAAGGGTATTTTTCAATCCATGATTTCTCTGATCGAGAAAAGCTTACTTTTGCACTCCTCAAAGTCACTTTCCATGTCAACGATGGGTGGGAAACCTACTATGAGAAAAAATACGAGAGGTAACCCTCTCTGTTCTCGACCGCACCCACTTGGAATTCATTCGGAGAGGAAATCAAGGAACAATATTACCCCATGGGGAGCTATGAGGAAAAGTACATCCAATGTACCATGTTGCGGCAGCGAAGGGATCAAGATGTGCACGAGATAACTAATATGTTCCATACCTTGTGCACAAAGTTGGGTATTAAAGATTCAGAGAGAAATTTAGTGCTCACGTACCACAATTGTTTGCATAGATACCTTCAGGAGGAAATTTAGTTCCTCGACATTACCTCGCTTGGTGCATCATATCGATATGCCACCAAGATTAAGCATAAATTTAAGCCGAAGAAGTGAGACTTTGGATCAGCGAAATCAAATCCAAGGAAAGGCGCACCTGAACCATAGAAGAAGGGGCAAAACCAAAGTGGGGTGACTCAGAACATAACCACAAATCCAAAGAAGGACACGGGTAAGTGGTGTGAATTTCATAAAAAATCCACTCACAACACAAGCAAGTGTTGGACCAAACAATCGATGGTGGCCGAACTGAAGGCGTCTAAATGAGATGCATGTTATGATTATGAGTCAATACTGGACAAGGGGAATGACAAAGGGAATCATATCATTGATGAAAATCCAAATGTTTTTGTTTCCACCACCATGCTCCAGAGGGAGGATCCTAAGGATCGAGAGGATGGGGAGTGCCTCTTCCATTGGTAGATGTGGGTGAATGGTTCTCCACTTCAATTCCTTATCAATAGCAGAAGCTAAAAGAACCTCATTTCAGTAGAGGTCATGAATCGAAGCAGCATACCGACCACAACACACTCACAGCCGCATACCATCGAGTGGCTTAACCAAAGAAAGTATCTTTGCATCAACCAGCAGTGTCACCTTCTGTACAACATCAAGCCCTTCACGGATGAGGTAGTGTGATGTTGTTCCTCCTGATGTGTCTGATGTATTATTGGGCCAAACATACTTATGGAAGTGACATGTTGTGTATGAGTCTAGGCCTCACTTTGTTATTATTACTTTGGGAAATAAGTTGTACAGGATACTGAAAATAGTACCGCCTCCCGTCATCTCTTTGATTACTGCAAATCAGTAAGATTATTTCCTAAACTAGGAATTTTTTTTTCCTTACAATTTACCCATAGGGAAAGAAGATTATTTTGGCCAGAACCTCTAAACAAAGCTCCCCTACACAGCAACAGCAGATGGACAAAGTCATGTAGGAATACAAGTACATTTTCTCCTCACAGAAAGAGGTTCCTCTACACTATCAGGTCAAGCACTCCATTGATCTGACCCCAGTCGTGTCGCTGCCTTATGTTGCCATATCTCATGTGGCCACACAGGCAAAATCCACACGTGTACTTTCTAAGGCTGAAAAAGCAACTAGATTTATTAAACACATACAACACATCCTCTAGCACGTCCATGACGTCTTGGATAAATCTAATTCCAAGTACAAGTAGTTCCAAGATCAATATCGGGTGCCACACAAGTTCCAGGGGGGAGACATAGTTTGGCTACATTTGCAAAAGGAGCCCCTCGCTAGACCCCACCACAAGCTTCACCCACTTCGATATGGGTCATACGCCATCACTAAGGCTGTAGGGGATAATGCCTTTGAGCTCAATATTCCACCATTCCTTGGTTTGCATCTAATGTTCAATGTGGACCTCCTTCGGCCTTACATTCCACCTCTACTAGACACATTTGACATGGAAGAACAACTCACACCAATAGAGTTAAACCCATCATGCATGGACAAGCCACAACTGATCAGATCATGGATACATAGATCAAGAACACCCTCCAACAGAGGATCCATCTATATTGAGTTGTCAAAGCAGGTCAACTCCTTCATGAGTGAAAGTGGTTCACCAGGGACAGGTTCAACGGAAATTCCCCACCTCATGGAGGCTCTCCATGCAATGGGGATTATTTCCTCCTAAGGGGAGAGGAATGATCCAGGTGGATATTGGTGGCCACCTGCTTATTCTACCTAGTCAATTTCATCAGTTTTCTTATTTACTATTTTTAGCAGTTTTTCAGATCCTGAACTTCTGGAGCCATTTTGAGGCCCTAAACGACATATTCCTTGGATATATCTTTCCAAAAAGGTATCATACGTGCCAAACACAGATAATATGACAAAGTTACGACCCCAATAATTTAGTTGTCGAACTAACCGCAATGGGACCCATAAAATCTTGGTGTTACATCTCCTCGGGTTAGGGTTTTGGTTGTTTAGGGTTTTTATATTATTTCTCAAAAATAAAAAGTCCCTTGAGCCTCATTGTAACATAGTTCAGAGGCATGTCGCTGCAACATCTCTTCTCAAAGATAAGCTACCATCGCCCTAGCTATTTTATGTCCATTATGTCTATTCAGGTTACGGGTCCATGGGAATGAGGATTTGAAACATATTTTAGTTTCAATGATTTGCGGTAATATTCAGAAAAATTCATGAAAGTTCCATGGTCTCCAAAGATAATATTAGTGAATGAAAAATATTTCATTTTAACTTATGTTTTATTCTCTCAAATGGGTTTTTTTACGGAATTTCATTTCGTTTCCCGGTTTGAGAGATATGAGAAATTGAAGTTACACATGTCTAGAACATTGCGTCGTCGTGCGTCCTATGAGTTTTGGGGAATGATTTTCTCACCCCACATGCCATAAAATTTAAAATTTCTTATATTAATTAAAAGATATCTTCAATACCTCAAATGGGTCTTTGATATAATTTTATTTCATCACCTATAACATAAGTTATCAGCAAAGTTACAACAAGAGGTCCATTTCAATCTTTTAGTTATTGGGGGTCTCCTCCCAAGATTCAGATCAACCAAGGTAATTAAGGCTATAATTATGTTTTGTATCACTCTACATGAGCTTACATGGTACAGTGCAATAATGTAGGCAGTATATTCCTTTATTCATAACAAACTCATATTTGTATCACACCCAATCGAGGGTTCTCGATCTTAACAGATCTATTACCAAGTGTTGTGAGCTCAGGGTTCCTTCTGCAACGAAGGTCCCAATCCATCTACCAAATCAAAGGCTTTCGAATGGTACCGTTAGGGTAAATGAACGTGGGGCAAAGGAGGGTGTCATTCCTTTCCATTTGCATCACTCAGATGGAGGATCACCATCTCTACAACCTTGGTTTCTGCCTTCAAACAAAAACAGGTAAATATCTTTCTGTAATATGTCGAATGTTAGCATTGCAATTTTTCAAAAAAAATAAAAAATCAAAGTCTAGTCATCATTCTAAGTTGTGTCTTTGATCCTCTCTTGTCCCCTAACCTGTGGTGGAGAGCCTTGGAGGGTTAAAATGTATTAGTTTTTATCATTTTTTAATCAAAATCCAAAAGAATTTCGAGTCCAATAGTTTGTTTTTGTCATAGAGTCATTAGGGTAAATTTTCTTTTAATAAGTCTTTTAACTACTTTCAGTATTTATGGTCATGGGTTTATCTAGAGAAATCTTATTCATTCACCGTGATATTTCTATCCAAGGTTAAAGAAAAAATGTCAGAGTCATTAGTTATGTTAGGAATAACACAGGAATAACTACCCTTCCTACAGAGGTAGTTATTTTCTTTAGAAAATTTGGTTTTACAAGCAACATAGGAATAACTGCCCTTTTCAAAAAAGTAGCTATTACTTGCAAAATTGGTACAAGGAGATAAAAGAAGCATTACTCAGGTGAAACAAACACTTCTCTTTGAATAGTGAAGGTCTGCTAGAACAAGAGGTGTTACTCATATGAAAGGTGGATATTTCTCATTGGAATATTCATTAAAAAAGGTTGGCCATACATTTTCTAAGGTTACTCAAATATATTTCTACTCATTAGAGGTGAAAAGTATTAAAGTGAAGTACGAGTAACTATTATTAAAAAATGTGATGGAGTGAAAGGTTCGGTGAAATGAGTTGGCAGAAGATTTTAAATCATTTTTTTTTCATGTCGTTCCCTCTCACTGAGTTTTAGGGCATGCAAATCTCCATCTCTGTTTACTCTTGTGACAACTGCAACAAAATTTTTATATCTTCCAGCAAAACAATTTGTTACCAAGTGCCAGCAGTTAGGGCTTTGTGGAGGGTTATTATTCCTTATTTTACTGGTGTGCACTTGTGGTTAGGCTAATTGTTAACAATATAGGCAAGGGTGGTAAGGTGAACCGTTCAAAACCGGCCAATACCCATTTTTTTAACCATTGAGCTAAGCCTCAGTTCAAAGCAACAGGGTGGTATCAGTTTTTAAGGAATTTTTCACATGAAAATGTGGTAGTGGCTCAAGCATTTGTTGACACATTCGATGGAGAAAATGTCAAGTTGGGGTCTCATACCTTCAGGATCACAGAGACCATCATAGCAAGGGCTACCCAAACATCAGCTATAGGTGAGTCCTAGCACAAGAATAACAATACTCTGATTAAATTTGATTTGAATCCATATTTAAAGCCTGGACATGAAAATACTGGTTGGACCCCTACTATTCATATTTCATATTTTAGGCCTGAGTGGAAAGATGTCATTACCATTGTACAACGTTATATAACCTATGAGGGTGTGTTTTCTACTCTGCATAAATACCAAATGAGGTTTCTAGATCACATCTCGGGCTCTAAACCTATGAATCAACCATTTTTCCTTCATAAATATCTATTGTCAATGTCCTGAAAAATACAGAGAACCCTGAACTATTATCTTCATAATATCTATCACAGAGGTTTGATCAAAATACTGGTGGTTTATCATCTAAGAAAGAATAGAACCACATGGGAAATTTTTTTAGCAAATGAGGGATTTAGAAATGTTAACTCAAGGGAAAGGGTAGGAAGGCCTAGAAGGCTAAAAACCCAAGAGCAACAGTCAAGCCCTGCACCTACATTGACTCCTTCACAAGTTGGTCCATATTCAATATCATCTAGTAGACAGACTAAGAACTCAGCTAGGAAAGCTAGAGTTCAAACCACCACTTCTACACCAACCATCACTCCTATACCTACAGTGAAACCAAAAAAGGAGGTCTACACTAGAATATCATCTGAGGAGCCACATACCTTGATGTATTTCATGTAGGAGCATGCAAATAAACTCAAACAAAAATATACCCTTTCTGACAAAAACACTATGTCTAAGAGAAAGGAAGATTTAGATTCCTCTTCAAAGGGTAAATGCAAGAGAAAACTTATTTTGACACAGGGACCTTTAGTGGAAGTCAGCCCTAAAACCTTGACACCAAGTCCTGTTCTAGAGGTTAGATAGGAGAATCAAGAAAATAGTGCCACTCCATCACCAGAGGAGCCTACAATTGCACAAGTATTTTCCTAACTCAAAAAGGAGAAAAAAAAAGTTTTAGAGACCATTACAGTAGAAGAACTTACCATAGCTCAACTTTACTCATCTATTAGTTCTTCAACCAAAGGGAAGAATAAATCGATAATCCACTCATATTCATCTTTTAAGGAGGATAGCAGTGAGACAGATTTTGAAGAAGAACAATAAATCAGAGTTATACATGGGAGAAAGAGGCCTTTATACATTTCAAACCCGTACATTCAAAGGCCTCACACTAGACCAAAGAACAATCTCAGATTTACAAGAAAACTCATATCCAATACCGCTCTCAGGGATGAAATGGTGAAAGCCCAGAGAATGAACCAAGGAAGAAAAACATTCAGTAGAAAAAGCAAGTAGAGAAGAGAAAGTCAAACAAAAGGGTAGCCAAGGTAGAATCTATCAAGATTTTTGCTTCTATACTATATATCTGATGATTGAATGTACAGAACCATGAAAATTTGAAGAATCATGATTATTTTTGGCTTATACACAGTATTTTCAGATATATCTACCATTTTTAGAAAAGTAGCTATTATTTTCATATTTTGTATAAGCAGGAGAAAAGTTTTCTTTTTGGTTCTGCTCTCAAAAGAATGACTCTAAATGATGATAAAGTGAATGCAGCCTCAAGGTTAATAGCATTTTTCCAAGTGTCATCCAGTCAAGGTATCTTCCAGTTGGTTACTCCTTTCAGTTGCCTACTCCTACACTTTTGTAGATAAGGGTCCAGATGTTCTTTTCAGTTGGCAGATTGCACTTTTTGTCGAGGCAGTTTTTCAGGAAACGAGGAGCAGTTTGCCACCTCAACTTAGCCACTTCGAGCTCCAAACTTGTTGGGTGTGGAGCCTAATTATCTTGTTTACTTTGTATCATAGCATTGGACCCTTGTACCTTAAAAGGGGTAGCAACGCCACCCGTAATTAATCGCTGCCGTGGGGGGTCCAGGGGGGCCGACAGCGACTTTATGGAGCCCCCCCTGGCGGGGGGTTTCGGGGGCAGCGCCCCCAAAGCTATGAACAGATGTAAAATTGCATTGTAAAAGTATAGTAATTTCTAGTCAATCTGGGCCATTCATTAGGTAGATGATCTGACGGTAGAAGTTATGTTTAGTTTAGGGTTTTTTTGCCCTAGAAGGAAACCCCTCTCTTTGTATGAGGGTATTGTATTGCGGCTATGTATTGTATGCGTATTCTCAGAGCGAGAAACAGATAGGGAGACTGTGAGAGAGAACAGAGGATATTACAGCGGATCTGTTGTAGGTTTTGTCTCTTCATTTTGTTGGATAATAGAAAGGAAGGACTGGTTGTTCGGGGTGGACGTAGCCCAAACTGGGTGAACCACATATATCTATGTCTCTCTGGTTTTATGTGTTTTCTATGCTTGTATTTTTTGCATATTTTATGTGTTTCATTGATCTATAATATATAATTTTTCTAACAAAACTATCATGTTCTGTCTTCAGTTGTATTTCAGTTTAATTTTTTATGTTAAAGATAAGCTCTACTATATGTAGAGGATTGTAATAAAGTCTCTAAAAACAGAATTGCACTTTTTATGGAGTCTTTTAACAGAACTCCTTTTTTGTATATATACTATGTAAGGCAAGGAAGAAAGGGTTAGTTGGTTGTCTATTTCATGGCATACTGTGTTGTACCTTTTTCAAACATATAATATATCCAGAGGCATTCTTGAAGACTCACAATTTGTATGGTGTGTATATTTTTTATCTTCTTATGTGTTTCCATAATTTACTATTTCATTCCATTTTATGATTTACATAGTTCTATCTCATGTTATTATCAATATTGTGAACCTTCATGACATATTAATTTGTTTTTTTAAGTCTTGTTTTGTCAAGAATTATTGATTCAGTCTAAATTGAAGAGAATTCGTAACCATTCCTTAAGGTTGAATTAAATCCTGTCTCATACTCTTATAAGTCTTTTGAACTAACATACATGATTAATGTGTTTTTTTCATTCTTGATTTATCAAGCATTCCTGATTGATGAGGTCATGCTAGTTGGAAGCATTATATGTAATAGGTTTCTTAAAATGTAGAGTGAGACTCTTGTAAGTCTTTTAAAGCTTTATTTCACTATACATTTCAGGTATAGAATTTGTGTCACCCTTTCCTCTGAACAGTGGACCTATGTTTTACACATCTACTGTTATCTTCCATTTTTCTAACCATCAAGCTACAAACCTAACCTTGCTACCACATTATGCACCAATGCCCTCATATGTGCGAGAGATTCTTACTTGTTAAAAACCCCTTTTAGTGTGTGTGATTTCCAACCACTTTCTAAAATACTCAATCAAGTAATAAGAAAATCCCTTGAGCTTAAGAGGTGTCTGGTCAGGAACTTGTCACAATCCAAGTATTGATTCTATTACTAAATATTTTTGTGCACCTGTCAAGAATCGAAGATTCTGAACTCAGTATTCTCCCGATTTTTTTTGCATGAATTCCTAGTACTACTTTTTAAAGTTGAATAAAGACTAGTCACTCTTTCTGATTGTAACTGGTTCACCTGGCGACTCCACAAAAAAAACGAGGGGTTTCAAGACCACCTATCACAAGAGTAAATTAGAGATGACCTCCTGTGATTCTAGTTTCTGACCTAGAGAAGATCATAAAGGATGCAAGAGGGAAACAAATATCAGTTGAAGCTACATCAGATTCAGTGAAATATGTGTGTTCAAAATACATTCCAAAACAAAAGGTACCATCATCTATCTTAGAACCTAAAGAAGTTTCAGTTTCAAAAGAATCTGCTGAAAAATTTCAAGTTGAAACCGCTTCCATAAAAGACAAAGTAGATGATGCTAGCCTAGATTAAGCTGAAAGTATCTCTTAGTCATCATTTAGTAAATAAAAAATAAGTATTATTCCAATGAAAGAATAAAAATCATAGGCTTTAGGTGTAAGTGAAGAAAACCAAAAGTCAGAAGCCTTTCTATTGACAGAATGGGAATTAGAACAAGTATTGGAAATTGCACCTTTCCTGGATAGGGCTATTTTAACTGAAGAAGATATTAAAACAATTCTGAGTTTTATTCAAACTCATCTTGAATATTATTCCTATTTTAGCCCACAACAGGAGTATTTTCCTTTGTCTCAAAACCCAACTATTGGTTCATCCTCTTCTCATCAAGGAGAAGGTATCCTTCTTGAAAACTTGACTTTTAATCTCTCTAACGTTTTTAGCTCAGCACAACAAATTTGAAGCTACACTAGTCCTTCAAGTATCCACCTCTGAATCTGATTCTCCTGGGGAGGTTGAGATAAAGCCTTCTGATGTCCATTTATTTGAAAATCCATTGTTTTCAGCTCCAAACCCTGAAAAATCAGCCCAAGAATTTAAATCTTCTGTAATTCCTAAACAAGTACAAACTCCACAAACTAAAATTTCCACCATTCAAACTTCTACATTAGCAAGTTTTCCACTATTTGTACCTCAACAATTCATGGCTCATCCTGCTCCTACAGGGATGCAACAGAATTTTTCTGCAAGATATGCACCACTTGCTCTTCCTCAACCTTTGCATCCTCTTCCTTAAGGGTATTATCTGAAATATTTTCCCAAATACACAAGGGACGGAGAAGGAGTATCTATTGAAGAACACCTAGTTTCCTTTTACTATTATGCTGATAACCAAAACATTGGACATGAAGATTTCTGGTCAAGACTCTTTGTTCAGAGCTTAGATGGAGAAGCTTGTAAATGGTTTAGAAATTTGCCACCAAATTCAATAACAGGAATATATGCTTTGGAAGAAGCATTTTTAAAACAATGGGTGATCGTAAGGATAACCTATATTACCTCACAGATTTTGGAGCTTTAAAGAATAAAAATGAACAAACATTAGCATAATTTACAAAGTGATTGAATAAATTCTATCAAAATATCCATGTAGAAGTCAAACAACCTGAAACCACAACCATGATAACCTTTGTCAATGCCTTAGAATCCAATTTTGCACTATGGTTGAGAGCTGAGAAGTCACAAACATTGATGGGTATGCAGGAGGCTACTATTAGAGTGCAGTCCAATATTATGGCCGCAAAAAAAATGAAAATTAAAGAGGGGAAGGGGGCAAAGGATAAAAAGAAAATTAAAGAGGAGAAACCATCTTCCTCCTCTAAAACTTTCACATCTGAAGAAAAACATGATCAAATGTATCTTTCTTCCAAAATGACAAAACTTGAGTTAGAAAACATGCTTGTTTCTAGGCCCATCCAAAATGAAGGAAATAGAAATCAGGCTCCTTATAGGAGACCCTTTTAGCCTCAACAAATATTACAATGCCCAAGAAGAAATCCTGATGATCAAAATGTTCAGCCTCCACTGAAAAATTTTGTTGAAGAAAATCAGCAAGAACAAGAAGAGGAGGATGAAGATAGAAATATTGTTGGGGAGACATCATAGTCAACGTTTTTTACTTTTCAAGAGTATGAATACCAGTCTAGGATAAATCTATTTTCATATGATGAATTGGCTCATATTCATGTTCAAATGAGAAAAATAAACCTGAAAATCAAACAAGAAATTATCCTTTGAGGTCAAAATGGGTTGTCCAATAGCCTCAACAAAATCAAGATGCTAAAAAACATGATGCCAAACAAAAGGAAAAATTTAATGATGTTCCTCCATCACCTAACCTTGCCCCAATCATTAAATTTGTTGCATAAAATAAATATTTGACTCCACTCAATTTCAGTTTCAAGTCAAAATTGAATAAAATCAAGATTTTGGTTCCATTCCTTGAATTGTTGAAAAATCCAGCCTACAGAGAGTCATTTAAAAGTCTGTTACAACCATCTCTTTCTCCTAATTTTGTCAACCTTGACGATGAACATCTTACTATATTCTTAGGCAGTCATGTCCAAGATCAAAATGATGATAATTCTCCACCTTTCTATCTTTCACTCAACATTCATAACATATTTCTGCATAACTGCCTATTAGATTCTGGTGCCTCTCACAATTTGATGCATAAGAAAGTGACGGATGAATTGGGACTGGAAATCACTAAAAAATACCAGGACCTCTTCACTTTTGACTCCAAAAGGGTCAAGTGTTTAGGAGTGATCAGATACTTAGTGATTTCTCTTACCCAACTTCCCATGCAAAGTATAGTGATGGACATAGTGGTTGTAGTCATACATTCTAGATTTGGAATGCTTCTTTCCAGAACTTGGTCCAAAAAGCTAGGAGGCACTCTTCAAATGGATATGACATACATTACTATACTAGCCTTTGGAGGAGAATTTAGGATATTGTATAGGGAAACACATATGGCTTATATCATAAGTGATCAGAAAATTCCCTCAAATCATCCTATATATGCAAAGGACAAGGAGTTAGGGTCGACTATTTTACACCTTGTTGTTGATGAAAACAATTTTCAGCCTGAAATCAGTAAAAAAAAACATTTTCAAGTCACAAAAGAGAAGAATTTAGAAACATGACAGATCTGGAAATTATATTTTGATGGAGCCTCATCAAGAGAGGGATAAGGGGCTAGTGTAGTTCTTATTTCTCCCACTCAACAGGTAGTGACTTTATCATATAAATTACAATTTGTCACTACAAATAACACTGCTGAGTATGAAGCATTGATTCTAGGAATGAAGGCAAAAAAATATTTGGGAGCTGGACAGTTGGTTTTTTTTGGTGATTCAGAGTTGGTGGTATAGCAGGTGAGAGGTAATTATCAAGTAAAAATTTCAAACTAGAAGAATTACATAAATGAAATCTGGGATTTGATTGAACACTATTTTTCAACATTCAATTTGAATTTTTCTTCCAGATTAATTTTAAGGTTCTTCTTGATCTTAAAGCAACATATGATGTTCAGATTAAAAATAGGCCTTCCATTCCTGACAATATCAAATACTGACAAGTATTTGAAGATGATAAAGAAATTCAGAAATTCTTCAAATGCATGGAGGAGTTTTTAGACATTCATATTGATAATGAACAAGGCACAGTTGAAAGTCAGAACAACAAGCCATTCAAAAAGACTATAGATAGAAAAGACATTATTGATCTGAAAAAAAACTTCATTCCTAAAGGTGTAGTTCCTTTCGAGAGGTTGTTTGACAATAATGATGTATTTTTAAAGCCTAATAGTAAGACATATGGAGAGAGTACAGTTGATTTCAATATTGGTACTGAATATCAGCCTAGATATGTTAAAGTTTCTAAATTTCTTCCTCAAGAAATTAGAACTAAATATGTCAAGTTGTTGAAGCAGTATGCAGACATTTTTGCTTGGTACTATAGTGATTTGAAGACTTATGATAGAAGTATAATGTAGCATAAAATTCCTCTTAAATCAAAAGCAAAGCTTGTAGCACAAAAGGTAAGGCATATCAATCCTATGCTTCTCCCTATTATTGAAAAAGAAATAAGAAAAATGTGGGAAGCCAAAATAATTCCGCCTTTAATATTTTCCAATTGGGTAGCTAATATAGTCCCGGTTCGAAAGAAGAATGGAAAATCAGAATTTGTGTTGATTTTCACAATTTGAATCGGTGTTCACTGATGGATAAATATCCTTTACCCAAAATGGACCATATTTTGCAGAAGGTTGTTGGATCAAAGAGGTTGTCAATGATAGATTTATTTTCAGGATACAATCAAATTTCAGCTGACAAACAAGACATGGAGAAAACAACTTTTACTACACCTTGGCGAGATTTTATGTACAATAAGATGCCTTTCAGTTTAATGAATGCAAGTGCAACATTTCAATGGGCAATGGACATTGCCTTTGCAGGAGAAAAGGAAAATTTTTTTGTCATTTATTTGGATGACATAACAGTCTTTTCAAAATCTGATCATGATCATTTAAAACATTTGCAGCAAGTGTTTGATAAGTGTAGAAAATTTGGTTTGTCTTTAAATCCAAAGAAATCATTATTTTTGTTCAAGAAGGAAAACTGTTGGGGCATATAGTAACAAAAAATGGTATTTGAATTGACCTAGGGAGAATTGAAGCTATATATAAAATTGGTTTACTCAAAAATAAGAGAGAGTTACAATCATTTTTGGGTAAGATTAATTTGCTTAGGAATTTTTTTCCAACTTTGTAGAATTAATTAAACATATCAAATGTCTTGTTGAAGAAAGATGCAGAGTTCAGGTGGCAAGATGAAGCAAAAAAGTCTTTCTTAGCAATAAAATATGCCCGTACTGAAGCCCTAGTGTTAATCAACCTTGATTTTGAGAAGGATTTTTTTACTTTTTCATATGCTTCTGAGAAAACTATTGCAAGATTTTTACTTCAAAAGAACAAGGAAGGCTTGGAGTAGCCAATTTATTTTTTTAGTCATGCATTAAGATATGCTGAAATAAAGTATAGCTTAGTTGAAAAACAAGCATATGCATTGGTGAAGGCTTTGAAGTCTTTTTGAGTTTATGTTCGGCATTTAAAAGTCGTTTATTTTGTGCCAAATATTGTTGTCAAGGATGTATTGTTGTAGCCAGACACAGATGGCAGGAGGGGAAGATGGTTGATAAAGGTTCTAGAATTTGACATTGAAATAAGACCAACTAACTTGATAAAGGGACAAGGTTTAGCCTGCTTGATGGCAGAATCAAATTGCAAAGCTTTAAATCTGAACATGGAGGTAGCTGAAGAAACAGTTAAAGAAGGTATATCTGATTATCCTTAACTCTTTTATTCCAACTAGTATAAGGATATAGTGCACTTTTTGTTAAATTTTAGTTGTCCTCTAGAAATGGAAAAATAAAAGAGAAGGGATTTTAAACTGAAGGATGTTAAGTATTGCATAATGGAAAATCATATTTATTGGAAATACCCTTTAGAATTTTTGTTGACATGTCTAGATGAAGTTGAGTCACAGAAATTTATGGCAGAGATACATGCAAGGGTGTGTGTTGGAAATTTGTATTGGAAAGCTACAATAAATAAAATTCTAAGAGCTGGCTATTATCAATCAACTCTTTTCTCTGATGTTTTTTCCAAAGTTAGAGCTTGCACTGAGTGTCAAAAGTTTTCTGGTAAGAAAAAGCTTCTCCCACTACCTCTCATTCCCATTTCAGCAGATGCTCCTTTCCAGCAGTGGGGGCTAGATTTCATTGGTGAGATTCATCCCCCATCCTCCGAACAACACAGGTGGATTCTTACAGCCACAGACTATTTCACCAAGTGGATTGAGGCCATTCCAAACAGAAATGCCACTGACATAGTAATAATTAAATTTATGTTGGAAAATATTATGTCTAGATTCGACTGCCCTCAAAAGTTGGTGACTAACAATGCAATGGATTTTAAATCTGCCAAGATGAATAATTTTTGTCAGAAGTATAAAATTGATTTGACTCATTCTACACCTTATTACCCTCAAGGCAATGGGTTAGTTGAGTCATCGAACAAATTCTGGTAAGAATTATAAAGAAGACGATGATAGAAAACAAAAGAAATTGGGATACTCAGCTAGTTCATGCTCTTTGGCCAGATAGGGTGAGTAGCAAAAGATAAGTTGGAGTTTATCCCTTTCAACTTGTTTATGGTACTTATGATGTGATTCCATTACAACTGGCCCTTCCTGCTATGAAATTTTTACAAGATGAAACTAATAATTCAAATCTCATTCAGAGAAGGATATTGCAAATGATAGAAGCTCATAAAATCCGAGAATCCCTTTTGGACAAAACACAGAAGTACAAAGCCAAATTAAAAGCTGTCTTTGAAAAAAGAGCAAAACAATAGGTATTCCAAGATGATTTGGTATTGTGCTGGGATGCAAGAAGAGAAGACCATAGAAAGCATGGTAAGTTTTACAACTTGTGGTTTGGGCCATTTAAAATTTCTCAAGTTATAGAAAATAACACATTTCTGTTGAAGCATTTAGATGATGATCAATTAGCTGGAGGTCCAGTCAATGGTCGTTATCTCAGAAATTTATTTGTTTGTTGAGTTAATCAGTCTTTTCATTGTAAATATCCGAAGTTTTGCTTCAATAAGACTCCATGCCCAATGGTAGTTGTGTTTGTAAATAGAGTCACTTTCAGTTCAGTCAATAAAAGTCAGTTTCTGTCATTAGCTAATGGAATTTAAAAGTCCTAAGAGTTTAAGGAAATGAATCTACAGTATTTGAAGCCTCACAGGGAGGACTGCATCCCTAATAGGAGCCACTGTTAGCACTGCAATTTTTCAAAAATAACTTCAAAGTCTGGTCATCATTCTAATTTGTGGATTTGATCCTCTCTTGTCTTCTAAACTATGGTAGAGAGCCCTGGAGGGTTAAAATGTTTTAGTTTTTATCATTTTTTAATCAAAATCAAAAATAATTTCGAGTCCAATAGTTTGTTTATGTCATAGAGTCATTAGGGTAAATTTTCTTTTAATAAGTCTTTTAACTACTTTCAATAGTTAAGGTTATGGGTTTAGCTTGAGAAGTCTTATTCATTCACCATGATATTTCTATCCAAAATTAAAGAAAAAATGTCAGAGTCACCAGTTATGTTAGGAATAACACAGGAATAGCTACCCTTCCTATAGAGGTGGCTATTTTCTTCATGATCTGGTTTTACAAGCAACACAGGAATAGCTGCCCTTTTCAAAAAAGTAGCTATTACCTGCAAAATTGGTACAAGGAGATAAAAAAAAGCATTATTTAGGTGAAACAAACACTGCTCTTTGAATAGTGAAGGTCTACTAGAACAAGAGGTGTTACTCATCTGAAAGGTGGCTATTTCTCATTGGAAGATTCATTAAAAAATGTTGGCTATTTATTTTCTAAGGGTACTAAAATATATTGCTACTCATTAAAGGTGAAATGTAATAAAGTGAAGTATGAGTAGCTATTATTAAAAAATTTGATGGAGTGAAAGGTTCGGTGAAATGATTTGGCAGCAAAGTTTAAATCATTTCAGTTTTGTGTCATTTCCTCTCACCGAGTTTTAGGGCATGCAAAGCTCTGTCTCCGTTTACTCTTGTGACAACTACAACAAAACGTTTTTATCTTCCAGCAAAACAATTTGTTACTAAGTGCCAGCAGTCAGAGCTTCGTGGAGGGTTATTGTTCCTTGTTTTACAGGTGTGCATTTTTTGTTAGGTTGACTATTAACGAGATTGGCAAGGGTGGTAAGGTGAACTGTTTAGAACCGGACAATACCCTTTTTTTCGACCATCCAACTAAGCCTCAATTCAAAGTAGCAGGGTGGTATCAATTTTTAAGGAATTTTTCAGGTGAAAATGTGGCAGTGGCTCAGGAATTTGCTAAGACATTCAACGAAGAAATGATCAAGTTGGGGTTGCAGGCCTTAAGGATCATAGAGACCATCATTGCAAGGGCTACCCAAACATCAACTACTTGTGAGTCCTAGCATAAGAATAACAAAACTCTGCTTAAATTTGATTCGAATCCATATTTGAAGCCTGAACATGAAAATATTGGTTGGACCCCTACTATTCATATTTCATATTTTAGGCCCGAGTGGAAAGATGTCATTACCATTGTACAATGTTATATAACCTGTGAGGGTAGGTTTTCTACTCTACATAAATACCAGATGAGATTTCTAGATCACATCTTGGGCTCTAAACCTATGAATATACCATTTTTTCCTTCATAAATATATGTTTTCAATGTCCCAAAAAATACAAATAACCCCGAACTATTCTCTTCATAATCTCTATCACAGAGGTTTGATCAAAATACTAGTGGTTTATCATCTAAGAAAGAAAAGAACCACATGGGAAAAGTTTTTAGCAGATGAGGGATTTAGCAGTGTTAACTCAAGGGAAAGGGTAGGAAGGCCTAGAAGGCTAAAAGCCCAAGAGCAGCAGTCAAGCCTTGCACCTACATTGAATTCTTTACAAGTTGGTCCATCTTTAATATAATCTAGTAGGCAGAGTAAGAACTCAGCTAGGAAATCTAGAGTTTAAATGAGTTCAAACCACCACTTCTACACCAACCATCACTCCTATACCAACATCTAAACCAGCCAAGGAGGTCTACACTAGAAGATCATCTGAGGAGCCACAGACCTTGAGGTCTTTCTTGCAAGAGCATGCAAACAAACTCAAACAAAAAACTATGCTGCCTGACAAAAACACTATGTATAAGAGCAAGGAAGAGGTAGCCTCCTCTTCAAAGGGTAAACACACGAGAAAACTTATTTTGACAGAGGGACCTTCAGTGGAAGTCAGTTATGAAATCTTGACACCAAGTCCTTTTCTAGAGGCTAGACAAAAGAATCAAGAAAACAATGTCACTCCAACACGCTAGGAGCCTACACTTGCACAAGTCTTTTCCTCACTAAAAAAAGGGAAAAGAAAAGTTTTAGAGACCAATACAGTAGAAGAACCTACCAACAAGTATGTATATAACAATTCCTTTTTAAAGGAAATCAACATGCATATGCATAGACTTCTTGAATAAAATAAAATAAATACGTATTTTTATTTCTTTTGAAGAAATTTTCTTTCTACTACAGTACTCATCCTCATCCGGAAATTCTCATTGCTCCTCTGCAACAATGTTTTCTTTCAGCAACATCTACAAAAATTTTTGGGAGGAAAGCTTTCAGAGCATTATAATTGTGGTGCCAACATAAACCTGATTCGACATTCATTTATAACACACTGGAGTGAATCCCTGAGACAAAATTCAAACTTCATCGGATATCTCACATGAGATTCTCAGCCTCCCAATTCTCTACTATTTCAGTTCCTACAAACCCTTCGAAACAAAACTAAAAACTTCTATTAGATTTGTCCCATGCAAATAGAAGATTTGAAAAATATAAAGTGCTACTCGCCATCCCCCACCATTCGTTCCCCCACGAAACTAAAGAAAGGAATGGATATGGTTACCTTCGGTGGTTACAACTGATATAACAAATTATTGTTTTGTTAAATGTGATAATTAAATGATAATAATTCCAATGGTTTACAGGGATGGTAGTTTGTTGATAAATAAATTTCACCTATGGAGGAGAAACAAATTCACATATGGTTAGATTGACATTAAATATTGTAAATTTATGTTAGTTATATATATATATATATATATATATATATATATATATATATATATTGCTTTCACAACATAGGCATACTAATATGTAATTTTTTTAATCACTTCTAAAAATCAAAAATATCAGATATTTTATATTTATGTTTTTCATTTCTTTTAACATATACATATTACATCATATTATGTATTAGTATTTTAACTAATTTTTTATTACCTTGTAAGGTCTCTTTATTTGAAAACAAATTTCCTAGTTGTCTTTCTGTCATAATTTGGACCATTTGATCCTTTGTTAGACGATTGAATCGTGATCAGCCATAGATTCAAATTATGGCAGTTAACACTTGGAGGCAGTTGTGAGAGTTGGGAGGCAGTTGCGACTTTCTTTATAGTCATCATCCCCGCTCCTCACAACTTTTTCTTAGCGTAGAAGAGTGAACTATGTCTTTGGAATTATGAGTTTTATTGTAAAGCTAGGTTCCCTGTATTTGTTTTAAAGAATGAAGAGATGGAGCGGTATAACAAATTAGCATGTTGTTTTGTTTTGGTGCATGCGAGAATTATGATTTTATTGTAAAGCTAGGTTCCCTGTATTTGATTTAGAGAATGAAGAGATAGGGCGGTACAACAAATATGAAATTCTAAAGTTTTTCATTTTTAGCTACATATTATAATCTTTTAGAACTGTGTAAATGGCATTCATTGTCCAAAACTTTGCGCATTTCAATGTTCTATTATAAGGCTTTAGAGGCACAATCTCACTTTGAATTTCCAAATAGTGTTTACAAGGAATGGATCAAAAAGATCCATGAAAAAAAGTATTAAATCTCTTTGGCTTTGATTCATTGGTGTGTAACGTACTGAACAATTTTTCCCTTTGAAACTTCTATATGAAAGAGTTCTGATATATTGACGACCCCTGTAAAATATCTAAACATCATGGCAAGTTTGGGTGAAAATTAAATAGACTTTTTAGGCTTATGGATATTTGCTTATTTGTCCAATGAAATTTATGAAATCAAGTTATCTTATTTCATTTTTTCGTAATTAAATTTTTTAATTATTATATTTTAGAAAGTTATGTTTAAATGGTAATTAGGATACTTTTACATTAACATAAATGTTCCATAATTGGTTTATTAAAAAAAAAAAAAACTAATAAATTGATGATTAAAATTTTTAATTATTAGATTTTCTTAAATTATTCTTACATTTATAAAATGTATCATTCCGTTTCATTTTTTAGTAATTAATTTTTTTAATTATTATATTTTATTAAGTTATATCTAAACGGTAATTAGGATAATTTTATATTGACATAACTTTTCCATAATTGGTTTATAACCTAAAAAAACTAATAAATTGGTGATTAAAATTTTTAATTATTAGATTTTCTTAAATTATTAAATCTGCCATTCATTTCATTTTTTAGTAATTCAATTTTTTAATTATTATATTTATAAATTTATCTTTAAACAACAATTAGGATAATTTTACATTGACATAACTTTTCCGTAATTGGTTTATAATCCAAAAAAACTAAAAAATTGATTTATAACAAAAATCTTCATTTCATGTATTTTGATTTTTTTTCATCTAGATTTTTCCATATGTACAATTTATAAAACAACTCTTCTAGCTACCTTTTTTTTATAATCTGTGCCATTCAATCCTTTGTTAGACAATTGGATCATGCTCAGTCATTGATTCGAATTGTGGCATTTGAAAGTTGTGACTTTCCTTATAGCAATAACAGTAGTCATCATCCCCGCCCTGCTCTATTATTTGGAGTCTGTGGTAGAGAAATTTCCTGTAGTTGTTGATAAAAAGCTTGCAGTAGAGAAATCCCCTCTTGCTGATAAGAAGCTTCCTCAATCCCCTCTTGTTGATAAGAAGCTTCCTCCTTTCAAGGCCGGGAGAAGATTGAACATGATTTTGCTTAGCAACTATTGGACATGTTTAAGAATCTTACGACATTTCTTTTGCAACATCGGATGATGGTGCAATTGCTAGTTTAAAGATATTTTCAATAGACATTTCTATTTTCTTTTTTTAATACATATTACACACTAATATACAACTTAATATGTTGTCTACAAGTTGAAAAAGGTGAAAAAAAATAAGAGAAGTTTTTGATACATTTTGTATCCTACATAAATTTCCAATATTTCAATTGAAAATTTATTGTTTTTCCTTATACCAATTTACAAAATAATGGAAGAAGTGAAAAACAATAATAAAAGTAAAGTAGTACCTTCGATCGGGGTGCGCATCGTTCAAGAGAGTAATTAGAACCTGATTGTCAGGTGGGTGGTTTCTGTCATTCTTGTCTTTATTAACCATGATGCGGTAGTACTCACCACGCTCATGGCAGCATGCGGAAGATAAGGGATTAATGCGGTTTACGAGAAGCCAGCCTGTGATGTCAGGTAGGTAAGGGAATGCTCTGTCGATGACAGGTTATTTGAATTGGCAACTTCATTATGCCATGCATTGTTCATCTGCAGTGGAAACTCTGAGGAAGCGCAGGAGGATGACGACAGCCATACCCTGCATCAGACAAGCTGCTTTGCTGAGGTATGTATTCATCATTCCTCTGTCTACGCTCGTTGAAATATTCTGGGCTATGTATTGCTCGAGGAAAGTTCCGTTTACTTGGTTTAAACTGGGAAATTATGGGTTTGTCTTTCCCCTTTTAAGCCTTGTAGACCCCTATTTTCGTGACCCTTGTCACCTTTACTGCAATTCTTCTGTTCTAGTAATGTTTCTAGCCAGGGCATCCCAAGTTTGAAATTCTGGTGTCGGGTGGGTTGAAATTGCAAGGTCTATTTTGTATGGGAGCTGTTGGGTTTGTTGGGTTCTACAGTCCTCCGTTTATCTTGGCGTTGTGTGGGTTGGAATTACGGTTTCTCTTCTGCATGGGCGTTGTTGGGTTTGTTGGGTTATTCGTTTTACTGTCAATTATGATGATGTGACGCATCTCTAGTATGTCTGTTTCTTTCCTGTTGTCAGTGGTAGTTGGTGGACAAATTTTTATGTCCAGTTCTCTACGGATATTATCTGGGGCCTGGGTTACTCGTTGCGTATTTTTCAGTCTCCTTGTAAGTGGGTTTGTATTTCGACCCGTCATCGTCCCTATGTACTGTTGAATCATTTTGTCTGCATATCCTTGACTATTTTCTGTGGTATCATGTTCTCTGTTTATGTATGGGTTGTCTGTCTCTAGGATTGGGTTAATTGTTCTCCATTGACTCCTTTTCGAGGAAGAAACATGTCTTTTGTACTCAACGAAACTCTGCTAGACCCAACTGGAAATTTTGCTGATAGAGTCCATAATTTAATGGTTTGTTATTTCTTGTCTCTGTTCATTCTTAGGTCAGTATTTATCAAGGGCAAGAGACAGAATCGTAACCCCATAGCCTTTAATCCTGAAAAGGGCAAACAGAAGCAGGTACAGCCTGAAGTTAGCCTCAAGAAAAGAGGAAGGAAGACGAGACAAGAGGTTTTACAAAACCTCTCTGAAAATTATGTTATTGCCAATTCTTCCACTGTCAGACAGGAAATTCGAGGATGGGAGCGGGAAATTCAAACTGATGAAGAAGATAATGCTGCTGAAGCAGAAATCATAGATTTCATCATAGATCCTAGCAATATTCGTGGTTGTTTATCACTGTTTCATCAAACATTTCATGCTTACTGGATTGTAAAATGCCTCTTGGCTAAAGCTATGCAGAGTTTTCCCCCTCATCAAGAGAATATTGAACCACGAGTAGTGGAATTGTTATAGGATATTGATAATCAGTTGAACCACATTAAAATCACTCAGTATCAGGCTACTGATTGTATCAGTAGAATTGATGATCGTGTAGGCAGAATTGAGAAACAACTCCAACAGATGCAACAAGTGGATATGCCTGGATCCACATCAATAGATCCAGCACTGATTGACTCCTCTGATGAATAGCAGTTTTAGAGTTTACTCATGTTTATCATATGCATTTTTTTTTTTGCAAGGACATATATCAATCCATAGACTTGTAGATAATCGAGTAAATAGTCAGTTAGTCACTGAAGTTCATGGTCGAATGAAACTGTTTCGATTTTGGTTGGCTTTTAATGCTCTAAGGTGGCCAACAGACCTGGTTTCCTACGGGCAGGTTGAGGCCATAGACTACATTTTATTTGTTGCAACCTGCTTTCAAATTATAAATTTAAAATAGCAAGGCACTACCAAATTGACCAAAAATAAAATAAAAAATAAAGTAGTAAATATAATTTTTTTTCCTTTACATAAACTTACATTTTTAATTCAAAATTGATGGTCCCCTAATGAGTGGGTTATACTAGCTAATTATTCACATATAGCCAACCATTTAATTGGATTAGGTGAAAATATAAGAAAACTTGTTATATATTCATGGAAAAGTTTTATATATTTAAACAAAAAAAACATAAACATATACATAACTCTAATTTGATTGCAATTTTTTCTTTCATGAAATTATGAAAATATTTAGTCTTAATTTCTTAAAAACTTTAGTTTTAATTAAATGGATGAAATTTAGCTTGGAAAAAAAACCAATAGACAAAAGATTGTAACCAACTATGAAAGTGTTTTCAAAACTCGAAATCCAAAATCCATTGAAGTTGTGTAAAGGATTTTATTGATTGAATTCATGTATATCTCTATTTGTTGAGTTCATGTACATTCCACTAAAAATTATACACCCACAAAAAAAACTACGATAAATTAATATTGTATAAAGGATTCTTGAATAGTGATGTGATAATAATTGCAATTCAAATAAATATAAATCGATTCCTAAAACAACATATATAATTAATGTGAAGAATCAAATCACATCTAAAGAAATTTTGGTCCAACCAAATTTATTGTTTGAAGTCTAAAAATCTTTACTTCATATACATTTATAATATAGTCTCTTATCCCAATAGATTTTAAAATATGGTTTAAAATATGGTTCAATATATCTGTTAATAATAATGAATATATTTGTAAAAATTTGTAGTAAATTTTTTACCCTTCAAGCTCATTATAATTAGTTGTTGGTGATTAATATGATTTTTATAGGTATTGACGGTCATCAAACACTACTAAGATTCACTACCTCTCTAATGTTCAAAACATATAAATAAATATAATTTATTATTTATTTGATTATATTTATTTAATTATGAAAATCAAAGTACACATTTTTGTTTTTTTTCAAGTCCTATTGGCCTATTTTTGTACTTTTGAAACCATTGCTAATATATATATATATAATGAGCAGAGGATGACGTAGAACCTGGGTCCGCGTAGCCTTAGTCTAGACAGCGGGTCTACATCAACATCATTTTTAAAAAAAAACATACATCAACATCATTTAAAAAAAAAAAAAAAAAACTAAAGTTCATCTTTGAAAAAACTTGGAAATGTTGAATTTTTTTATGTACAGCTTAAAAAATACCCTGACGTGATTACTAAATGTCACTGCCGTAACATTATAATATTTAATAATAAATATATAAAAAATATAACATTATTTTTCATATATAGTATGAAATTTGGTTGTATGCCATAATAATATTTGATAATAAATATATAAATAATATAGCATTTGTTTATATATTATGAAATGAAATTTGTTGGATGCATTTGTCTTCAAGGAAAGAAGATAAACTTGAAACAAAATATATCCCATGCCTTTCTATAAAATTGTGTATAACTCTTTTGTGAGGGTTATCTTATATTTGATAATAAATATATAAATAATATAATGATTTTTTTTGGGATGCTTTTGTCTTCATGGAAAGATAATAAACTTAAAACAAAAATATATCCCATGCCTTTCTATAAAATTGCGTATAACTCTTTTGTGAGGGTTATCTTGAAGACCTGATGAAAAATTCTGTAGACCGCCCAATCTAGTATTCGACCTTCGGAACATTTTGCAATTTGAATTAGCGAGGGCGGGATCGAGCATATTCCTTCTGATCGCCTTTTAATCGATGTCTTTCCTCGGACTTCCGAGTAACATAACGGAAAAAGACAAGCTGTTGGTTAAAGAACACATAACGCTGTTGTTTAACGAAGTCATGCAGATGTCCGGAAGAGGAGCTTCGCCTTCCAGTATTTGGCAAACATGGCGCATGCGCAACCGGCGCTCCGGCTCTGGGTGACAACACAACAAACTCAATTTCAGCACCCTCTCCATCTCGCCCATATCATATCCGTCCTTCCCCAGCTTTGGATCCGATGCCTCCAGTAGCCTGTCCTTGCTGTGCAGCTCCCATGCCCACTCCACTAAAATCGTTTGCTCTGCGTCCTTCGACAGATCCACGGGCCTCCTCCCGCATGCCACTTCCAACAGCAGAACCCCGAAACTAAATACATCCGAGTTGGGAGTCGCCTTCCCCGTGTATATGAGCTCCGGCGCTATGTACCCCAGTGTTCCGACCACATGAGTCGTCCTAGGATTCTCGTTCTGATCGTGCAGTTGAGCGAGGCCAAAATCTCCAAGCCGCCCATTGAGCTTGGAATCCAGAAGCACGTTGCTTGCCTTGATGTCTCTGTGGATCACCATTTTCTCCCATTCCTCATGAAGGTACAGTAGTCCCGCCGCCACGCCTTTCAATATCGTGTATCGTTGAGGCCACGACAGGACTATGGTTGGGTTCCCAAATATGAGATTATCCAAGCTGCCATTGGGCATATAATCGTAAACGATGAATAATTGCTTCTGCCTCCGGCACCAGCCCCGGAGATGAACCAGGTTCCGGTGCTGTAAACGCCCCAAGCTAGAGATCTCTGCGACGAACCCTTTCATTCCCTCTGTGAACTCCTTCGTTATGCATTTCACCGCGACTTCTTGGCCGCTGCTGGGGAGAACGCCCTTGTAAACCTTACCAAAACCTCCTTGTCCCAAAACGTTATCACTCTGGAATCTGATGGTGGCGATGCTGAGCTCCTTGTAAGTGAATCTATGGGGCCAGTACTCTTCCTCCCATTCTTCGATCGTTTCCCTGTTTTTTGATCTTTTAAGAAACAGGGCCGCCCCAATCGCCAGCGAGAAGAGAAGCACAGAAACCACAGTGACGCCAACTATGAATCCCCGGTCCAGACGTTTGGAGTACATGTTAGCAAATGAAGGGAGACGCGACACATCGAGGGGCGGCGCCGTGCCTTGGTTGGTGAAGCTCCATGCCAGAACGTAATGGTCTTCCACCAAGGCTCCTGTGGCTGCTGAAAAGCCAACGAACATCTTCTCTTGTATAACTTTGCCTAGATCGAGTTTCAGAGATATCAGCGACTTTTGTGGTCTCGGCGAGCCGGCCAACATGATGGTAACGTTGAGTTGGCTTTGAGGATGATTGTAATCGATCCAGGCCTGTATGTTCCGTCCATTCTTGAGGCTCAATTCATGGAAGCTGTCCTCTCCATTCCAATATCCGGCAGGCTTGGTCTCCTTTGAGATGAGGCTATCGATGTCTACACCCACGTGGTTAGCGTTGGGATCATTGAATTCCGGATTTGTCCACGTATCGAACTCCACTGCAAACAAGTGATTGTACGGCTGCCCGTTGGTGGTGAGGTCAAACAAGCCCAAATACTGGGATGCCGTAGCGCCAACGGGAGATCTGTGGGGCATCATGATGAAGGCTAGTCCATGTCCTCCTTCAGAAGAGGGAGGATGCACCTATTGGAATTTTGAGAATTCCAAGAGAAGAGAATAGGTTCTCCTCCTAAACACAGAGAAGTAAAAAGAATTGACAGGAGACAGAGCTTTCAGAGCTTTAAAACAACTTCTATTTCTTTCAAAAACTGATACAGATCTTCCTCTTCCGAGAGGGATAACAACAACAGTGACTGTTGCAGACACAGTGCACAGAACTTCAAAACAATGCTCTCTGTCTCTCTCAAAAACCGCACAAAACAGTGTTGTAATGGTCTTACTATGTTTTCTCTTGCCTGCGGGCTCTTCACACAGCGGTTCACAATA
The DNA here is from genome assembly GCA_034641835.2 of Pinus albicaulis. Lineage (NCBI taxonomy): Eukaryota > Viridiplantae > Streptophyta > Pinopsida > Pinales > Pinaceae > Pinus > Pinus albicaulis. Next base: position 622,711,961 of record CM076573.1, read on the forward strand.
CACTACAATGCATTACATTTGGCTCTCGAGCCTTTTCCTTTTATATATGCCGCGCATATATTTTTACATTATATAAAAACTATATTAAAACTTAAATCAAAGAAATGAAACCAAAAATACAAAGGAAAACCTCTGCGGAACTATAAAATATGAAGTGCCTGATGTACGAGTGGGGACCACTACGCAGTCGGCAATCGACAATCGACAATCGGCAAATGTCTTGACAACAAACTTTGTGATCCATTCAATCTTTCGATTGCGATTACACCATGGACTCGATGGCCCAATATTAAATCCACTGTATAAGACTGTCGGATCCGCGCTTTAAACAAAACGCGCTGCAAAACAAACAAACCTCTGATCCTTCGATTGTGATTGGAAACACGGCAATCGATCTTCCGCTTGCGATTGGAAACACGGCAATCGATCGGGGCACACAATAAAATCCCACCGATTAAAACCTTGCGATTACGCTGTTGCGACTGCAATAAGATACCGCCATGTGGTCTTGTGGACCCATGGGCCTCCGCTGCTGTGGGGTGATTTATGTATATGTTTCAATGTATTGAACATTCCGCTTTGCGGAACTCCACATCTGCAAGACATTTGATTAATGCAATATGCGATTGCGATTGGATCGCATCGCATCGCAGCTCCATATCAACAAAACACTGCTCCAACATAACTTTGTGATTCCAATTGGCATAGAAATGGTGGGGACCACTTGTCCCGCCAATTCAAAAATAAAAGGACTTCCGCCTGTTAAAACAATTTCCATTCAATCTGGTTGTTGAGGACTTTAAAGCCCGAAACGACTGGTTTTTAATATTTCTATTCCTCTGTAGAAAAGATCTATGAAAATCTTCGTCCTTCCACTGTGAAGAACGGCTCTGCCCATCACTGAGTTAATTTCATCTGCTGTTGTGGCTGTGGCCCATCAAGAATTTAATTCATTCTTACGGATTCTCCATGCTTCTTCAATACAGAGTGCTGCGCACTCAATCTCTGTTGTTGCTGCTGCTCCTGCCTTTGTACTCGTTTCTTCTTGTCACCGCCCAAGGCACGGCAGGTGACTTTAATATTTTCAACAAATGAGTCTCGTTTCTTTTCATCTGCACGGGAATTGAATAGAGCGCGCGGCCTATCATAAAATGCGAGTGCTTTGTGAGAGCGAGCACGGACTTGGAGCCGATGACAGAAGCCTCCTCTTCCAAGATCAGGTGTGTTCCATTAAATCCGTCGAAGATGAAAGTTGTGTGTGGATGATCCTCATCGGCCTGCGCAGGAATAAGTGGTATGAAGAGGGAGGTGCAGACTATCAGGAGGAGTCTGCGCCATGGCATTAGCATCATTAGTCGTTTCTTTGCGTGGAGCTAAATTTCTTCTTGGGAAGAATAAATAGATTCAGATGGATATAAATACATATTCAAGTGATCTATAGCCATAGAACATCTATCAAATAAATGAAACAGACTGCAGCGTTGGGTGCAGTTATCTTGATTTAACCCTAAAAGAACCCTTCGGAAATCCTGGCAAAAGCATTGAAGGTCTACGTTTCTTGGTGTAAAATTCTTATAAGTGAACTTGTGACTACGGAAATTTCGTATTGTTAAAATATTCCTTAAACGAAACGGAAGAGGAATAACAGGGCAATAACCGAGAGAATAAGACCTCGTATTGAGGAAGGAAAGAGGAATACCACAATAATGACTCAGATGAATGCCGAATTTTTGGAACAGTTAAAAAAGTTGGTACATAATTACAGACGTAGAAGTGAAGTTGCAATTCATTAATGTGAGAGTGACATGAACATCTTAGTCGTCATTTGGATTACTTCTCATCTAAAAATTATGGCATCTTCCGATCGGTAATTTCATCCTTGTTAACGGTGGACGGATGCTAAGTAAACGCAGTTGTAATGGCATCTTCCGATCGGTAATTTCATCATTGTTAATGGTGGAGTGATGCTAAGTAAACGCAGTTGTAATGGCATCTTCCGATCGGTAATTTCATCATTGTTAATGGTGGAGTGATGCTAAGTAAACACAGTTGTAATGGCATCTTCCGATCGGTAATTTCATCATTGTTAATGGTGGAGTGATGCTAAGTAAACGCAGTTGTAAGTACCCGTTCAAGAATTCTGGCTTCATTAAAATTACTTGGCAACTAATTGACTACAACAGTAATTAGGTGAAAAATGTAGATATCAATTTATAAAAAAATTCAAGAGACTTTTAAAAACAATTAAAAATATATATATATATATATATATAATAATATAATTAACTATGAAGATTTATTTTCAATTTATTATAAGGATTTTTAATATTTAAATAGGTTTTTGTTAAAATAAAATTACTATGTAAAAAATGAAATAAATTCATAATTCATTCTATATATATATAATTTTAATTTTTTAATATTTTTAATTAAATTGAAAAGTAAAAAAAAAAATATCTTTAATGTAAATCTCAATCCTCTATCATAATTATTATTAAAAATATTTTGTTAATAATCTTTAAATCCTTATTACTAATCTTTAATTATTGATAATAAAATTAAATTTTTGGAAGTTTATATACATATTAATTTAAATATCGAAAATAATTTAAATTGTTTTTTTTTAAGTTAAAATTTTGTATTACCTCACAAAATCATTACATCTAATATATTAGTAATAATTCCATCACCAACATATATTTGCTAGGCAAATGGTCTCAATCTGCCTAATAGGAAGCTAGAGGTTTTTGACCACCTACTTATAGAATAAGTAGTCCAAAGTGTTTTAACACTCACACCATAACAAGAGATTCTATAGCATAATCAAAACACAAAAAAATGACAAATATCACGAGAAAACTAGAATTAAAGGAGGAAACACGTGCCAGATCTTGCACACTAGATCCGAGAGGAGGTGATGTCGCAGTGATGCATGGGATATGTCTCTCAATTTGAGCGAGTCGCATGTCCATTCATTGCATAAAAAACCTTTATCGCAGTGATGCATGGGATATGTCTCTCAATTTGAGCGAGTCGCATGTTCATTCATTGCATAAAAGACCTTTGGTTTATCTACTCCCATTTCATATCTTCTATGCCAGCAAAGAAACTATACCTCTTTGCTTGCTTCCCATGCCTATAAAGTTTTCATTTTCCAATAGAGAGGCAAAGCTTGGTAGTATTGTTTTTTCCTTTGCTTGGTGTGCCATGTGTTAGGAGCCCACTGTCATATATCCTCAATGAGCTTTGTATCACGAAAGACTTTCCTATCTCTTGATGATATAGTGTCAAGATTCTGAATTTCACTCCATATATCTCAGGGAACTATAGCTTGAAAGGTCCTAGCAACCTATGGGGCCTACTGATGGACTCGAGTTTAGCCCTTGCGACGATGCCCTCAGCCCTTCTACTTTTCAAAAACTACATACTCATGGGGGTTAACTGACCAACTCAGGAAATAACTAGTCTCACTACATGAAAAAGACTAAAGTATTGTGTGTGTGTGTGTGGGGGGGGGGGGGGGGGGGAAGGTGTATGTATGATTTAAAATATTTTCATAACTTCTAGAAGCAACATGGGATCAAAATATAGTTTAGAACAATGTACACACTGCAACAAAACAATATAGCTAAGAGGAAGAACAAAACCATCATAAATATATCTAGAAACATATTGAAGGAAAAAAATCTATCAAATGTTTTTTGGAGACAAGCAATAGCTTGGTAAGTTTATATTTTGAATGAATATCACACTAAAATTGTGAACAAAAAAGTCCCATGAACTGTGGAAATATATGACTTGCAATGTAGCATACTTCAAAGTATTTGGTTTTGTGGCATATGCTCATGTTGCCAAAGAGAAGGAAGCCAAATGACGGAAGGGAAAGTGTGTAGGAATTTACAGGTTAAGTTCCTTAGATCAAACACCAAGGGTCACCGCTCACAAACATATCACAAATCAGTACACCAGTATTAGACATGGTTAAAACCCTCAAAGAGGAAAACAGTCCATGGCCTGAGCCAACGCGGCCACTTCAGAAAATTTATTAATATAAAGAAAGAAAATTTACATAAGCTTCTCTCATAAAAGATTATCAGACAAATAATCCTCCATGCTCTTTAAATAGAGATCATGGACCAATCAGGTGTTAACCATAGATCAAGTGTCAATAATATCGAGGAGAGAATGAACCGTCAAATCACTACTTATCGTGACCATCAAATTATAAGTTACAAATGTACATAGTAAAGAAACACACTTTACCTAACTCTATGCTAGAGCAAGTTATACTTAACTATTTCAATGTGTCGGAATATCCTAACAAAGTGCATTTTTATTGCCAAAGAGAAGGAGGCTAGATGACAGAAGGGAAAGTGCATTTTTATTGCCAAAGAGAAGGAAGCTAGATGATAGAAGGGAAAGTGCATTTTTATTGACTACAGTGATAACTCCAATGCATATAAATTTTATAAAGAAATAACAAAGATATTGGTAATTAACAAAGATCTCGAACTTGAAAAAAATGGAACATTGGTTAAACATGGAATAGAAGCATTGAAAAATCTATAACAATTGGAAATACAAGGAAGAGAAACAATTTTTTCAAGGAGGATAGCAAGGTTCACAAACTCAATCATCAATTAGAAGTACTCCAACAAGAAATCCAAGATATTCTATTCAAGGTGAATCATTTACTCTAGCTAATTAGTCTAGTCCTACAAGTCAATCAAGTAGTGAATCTAATGCTACAATTAATTCCTAAAAGTCGAGAAAGACTAGAAGTTTGAGAGAATTTTATGAAGGTTTATATATGTGAACTCAAATTTTGCTTTGTTTACTTGTCAACCTAGATGTTTTGAAGAGCAATTAAAGATAAAAATTGGAACAAAGCAATGGATGAAGAAATGGATTCTATAAAAAAGAATGATACATGGGATTTAGTAGAATTTCCAAGGTAAATGTTGCATAGCTATAAAATGGTTTTACAAAATAAAGCTCACCAAAAAATGAAAATTGAAAAGTACAAAGATAGATTGGTAAAAAAAGGTTTTTCATAGCAGCCTAGAGTGGATAATGGTGAGACATTTGCACCAATTACAAGTTGATATACAGTTAAATTTGTCTTAGTCATAGTATTGGATGGATGTAAATTCAATGTTCTAAAATAGCATTTTTTAAGAAGATTTATTCATATGTGATTTGTGGTGGATTTAGAAAAGCAACAATGAACCTATATTATATACAAAGGTGAATGAGCAAGGACGAATTCTAATTATTTTTTTGTGTTTTGATGATATGATCTTCACAAGAAACTATAACTAGATATTAACTATGAAACAAGAATTTGAAATCACTGATTTGGAATTAATGAGGTTCTTTCTTGATATTGAAGTCATGCCATGAATGTGCTAAAGAGATAAATAGGTTCAGGATAATGAATTGTAAACTAGCACCAACTCCCATTACAATATGGACAAATCTTAGCTAAGTATAAATAGGATCTAACATAGATCCAACTCTACTAAAAATATTGGTTCGTAGTCTTATGTATCTCATTATCACTAGACATATGCTATTAATTTGATTACTAGTTTTATGAAGTCTCCAAAAATTTCTTATTGGCAAAATGAAAAGAAATTCTAAGATATATTCTTGGAACAACAAGATATAATATATTATATTCCAGCACCAATGATAATCTCCTAATTGGATATACTAATAGTGATTTTGTAGGTATTACATGACTGCAATAGTACTTCAAGGTTCACGTTAATAGTTACAATCTCATTAGTTAAAATAGATATGCAGTTGTAATAACCATAGTTTGAACAATTTGGTTACATAGTTTATTGAGTGATCTATAAGAAAAAGAAGAATAGAGACCAACTAAAAGTGTATCAGGCAACAACTGAATAGTAGATTTATAAAAAAAAAAATGTGTTTTTCACCATAGAAGCAAACATATTTATATTAAATATCAATTTATTAAAGAGTTTGTAAACAATAGTGAAATCCTCTTTTAATATTGTAAATTGAAAAAATTGACACATTCACAAAGTCGACAAAAGATATATTTGAGTTTCTTAACAAAATTAAAGAGTTGTATGCTAGCTTAAGACATAGACCAATGCACCATTTGTAGTTTCAGGAAGTTTATATCTAAATTTAGAAAAAGATCAGCATGTGTTCAAGGAGTGACCATTATTAACTTTCTAACATCGTTTAATAGGATCCGTCGATGAGTCATGAGATTTTGTGTCTATCTATTGTTCCATTTTCAAGCAATTTAGGTAATTTGAATTAGAAAGGCCACGGCTTTATTGTGTGCATTGTGTGATTTTACTGCAAGTCATTTCGTGTGTTTTTAGCAATTTGGTTTCCTATTCTGTCGATCGATTCATAACGGGAGGACTACGACTATTTCAAAATTACATGATTCTTTGTTATTTGGTTCATTCATTGCACCAGGCAAGCATCACCAGTCGATTCTTTCACATCGGTTAACTTTCTCCTTAGAGCAAATGAATGGATGTAATACGGAGATGAATGGATATTTAGAATAATTGAAATTTGACCTCGGATAAAATGAATGGATGTAATACGTAGATGAATGGATATTTAGAATAATTGGAAGGAGGCTCATGATTTTGCTTATGTGATATTGCCATGGCCAATTGATTCTTTCACATTAGCTAAATTTCTAGCCGGAACAAATGAATGGATGTAATACATACGTGAATGGATTTCAGAATACATAGATCCCAGATCTTAAAACATGGGTTTTCTGATCTGAAATTTCACCCCGGAACAAATGAATGGATCTTAATATACAGTACGTGAATTCTACAAAGGAGAAGGTATAAAGAGAACTCTGAGCCATGGAAACATCACGCGTAGTTACGTTCACATGCCCTGAATTTCGCCATGGAACAAATGAATGGATCTTCAAGATTTTTATAAAGGAGAGGCTATAAAGAGGAGTAAAGGAAACATTATGGATCAATTACTTTCGCATGTGATAATTTTTTACGTGAAACAAATAAACGTATCGTCAAGATATACTCCATGAATTCTATAAAAGAGAGGATATGAAGAGGAGTCTGACCCACTTAAACATCCACATCAGTTACTTTCACATGCGCTAAATTTCTCCGTGGAATAAATGAATGGATCTTAATACACACTCCAATGCAAGAATTCTACAAAAGAGACTTAAAGAGGAGTCAAGGAAACATCACACGTCAATTACTTTCACATGCGTCTAAATTTCTCCGTTGAACAAATGAATGGATCCTAAGATACACTCCGAGAATTCTGACCCATGAAAACATCAAGCATCAATTACTTTCATGGGCTCAATTTCTCCGCAGAAGACATGAATTGATTTTAATATACGCTCCAAGAATTCCATATCACATCAATTAGTTTCATATGCCTTAAATTTCTCCGTGGAACAAATGAATGGAGAGTATACACTCCAAGAATTCTGACCCGTGGAAACATCAAATATCTCCGGAACAAATGAATAGATGTTCAAAATAGGAGCATATATTGGGTAAAATAAACTAAGTCATATAAATAGTAATATTTTTCCCAATATTATCGTTGATCCCCACTTTTAAATGTCTTTTTATTTTTATAAACTTTTTGTCTTTTTATTTTTATAAACTTTTTCATTTAAGGTAGGTGGAGGGAAGAAATATTGAGTAAAACTTATATGTAGTATGTTTTACTCAAAAATTTTCCACCTATCTTATTTTCATAAATCCCTTCATTTTTATTAATCCCTCACACTCTCATAGAAATAGAAGGGAAAGGGAAAATATTAAGTAAAACAAATTACACGTATTACATAGTAAGTAATATACATAATATACATAATATGTTTTACCTAATATTTTTCTCATTTACCTATGTTTATATATATAAACAAGAGTGGTCTAAAATAATAGACAAAATGTTATATATTACATTATAATTGGAAAATATAACCCTCCACCTCTATGGTGTGAGGCTAGGTATGGAAATAATAGGAAAGATATATGAGATAAGGCTAGGTATGGAAATAATAGGAAAGATATATGAGATAAGGGTAGAGGTGAGAATAAATATTGGGTAAAGAGTGTGAGGCTTGCACTAAATAATAGAAAAAATATATTCTCCCACTCTCATAGGATTGGAGCGAGGAATTGGCCAATGGAATAATGAGAAAAATGCATGACATAAGGGTGGAGGTGGGGGAGATAGCATAATTATTACCTCACCCTCACTTTATATCTCATATATTTTTCTTGCACAACCTTACTCCTCCTCATAGGGGTGGAGCGACTATATTTTTCTCATTATTCCTCCTCTCGCACTCTCTTTACTAAATATTTCCATAGAGCCCCACCCCTACCTCATATATTATTAGAAAAAAAATAATATTGTAATTAAATTATGCTTTTCTCAATATTTTCTATGAAAAGATAAGAGATATATTAGGTAAATTGTAATATTTACTCAATGTTACCCTTACCTCTACCCTCTTAATAATGTTTTTCTCAATATTTCCCAAGTAGGGTGAGGGAAAATATTGAGTAAATTATAATATTTTACCTAATATTTCTCCCACCAGTCAATGATATATATGGATGGAAATTTCTATCTCTAATGTCCACAAGATCTATCTTGCAATTTTTTATTTTTCTCTTATCAACTCAACCTCTTATAAGAAAAATAACCTAGATAAAAACTACCCTTTCATTACCTTATAATAGGTTGTTCATAATCTAAGGAAGGAAGGTAATATCCTCTTGTTAAGAGACTTCAATGCTAGAACTGATACTAACCAAGCTACTCTCCTAAGTAATAACTCTCACCCTAATCCTCTTTGGCTACATGAGGACTTCAACCTAGCTAGTAGATTCAAAAGAACTTTTGAAGAAAAAATCAATAAATTATTTGGTACAAAGCTAATGAAGTAGTTCTCGGGACCTGATATTTTGTAATGGAATTAATAAGTGGAAAATTGTTAGACAAAGGACCTATATTCATAGGCTTTGAAGTAGTGTTGTGGATTCTGTGATCTACTATCTATGTTCTCAATCACATTGTAAATTTTTACCTCATAAAATACCACAAGCCTGATTTTGACCATAGACCTCTAACCGTAACTCTAAACCTTAACATTCACACTATTCAGATGCAAGAGAATTGTGAGAGTCAAAGGCACATTTGTTTTGACAGTAGTAAAATGGATCTCTTCTTAAAGGATTTAAATATTAATTTATATTTCTTAACATATAAAGATAACATTGATCACATCCACCATAATTTTACTACAACCCTTTCCAATTCCATTAACAAGTTCCCTACCAACATTTATTATAAAAATGACAATAGAACTTCCAACCCTTGTTAGGATAATGATTGTAAAATTGCCAAAAAAGTGATTAGAGATGCTCCTAACAAAACTGTAAAGCTTGAAAAAATATATACATACAAATGTCTTATCAAAATGAAGAAAATATCCTGTATAAATAGTAGGCAAGAGAATCTCCTGCACCTTCCTAAAGTCGAGCCCAAAAATTTTTGGAGGAAAAAAATTTGTTCGTAAAACGAAAGAAAATAATTTGATCCTCTTAAAGAACTGGTAAATTTGTCTTAAGAATATTTATGATTCTCTTGACACCATGGGCACCATATTGAACACTCCTATAGAGGAGGATATCTTCTCTTTGGAAGACGTTGAGTTCAGGATTAAGAAACTCACTAATGGAAAAGCTATGGATATTGAAGGATACCAAGCTCAAATTATCAAAATGGGAAGGTTTGTCATCATCCCTCATATACACAAACTTTTCAATATGACAGTGAAATAAGGCTTCCCTAAGCCTTGGACAAAAAGCCTTATTGTGTCTATCTTTAAAATTTGGGATAAAAATATTCCCTCTAACTACAGGACCATTATGATTAACCACATTTTAGCCAAGTTGTATGGACTCATTTTGGAAAAAAATATTTTCCTTTGGCTTGAAATCCATGGTAAGAGAGCTAAAGGACAAGTTGGTTTCATATACATTACTCAACTATAGACCATCTTGTTACTCTTAGGATCATTGCAGAGGAATGCCACCATAATAAGACTGATCCCTTATGTTGTTTTCTTGACTTTAGAAAAGATTTTGAAACCATTTCTTGGGATAAGCTATGAAAGAGGCTAGAGGGAATAATGGTTCATCCCAATATGAGAGCTGTTGTGACTAGGATATATGAGAATGTTATTTCCAAGTTCAAAACCACTGAGGGTTGGTCAGAAGAAATTATATGCAATATCGGAGTTAAACAAGGATAGCCCTTATCCACTACCATTTTTGGAATCTACATTGATAAGCTAGAAGAGTGTTTAGAAGTTGTAGGATGTGATGGCCCCAAGCTCATTGGTATGGTCATTACTCTTTTCTTTTATGCTAACGATATCATTATTTTAGCTTGGATCCATGAAGATCTCGACAAATATCTTAGAATCATCCAAGACTCCAAAGATGGATATTACTCTTAATATTGACAAGACTAAATTCATGATAATTAAATAAAAAAATATCAACTATGATAATTTCATTTATCATAATAACTACTTTGAGATAGTTTTTTCATACAAATATATTAGAATCAACATTCATCATTACCTCAATTAGAATTATAGCATTTATAAAAGGATAATTGGACGCTGAAACACTTATTATGGGCTTGAAAAAAATTCTAAGTCGACGAATCTTCAGGCATGGAACAAAAAGAAGTTTCTCTTTCATACACTTTTCACCCTTGTTATTTTATATGGATGTGAGGTTTGGGGTTGGAGGAATATTGATATGGTCCAAAAGAAATTCATAACCTACAACTTCAGGATCAAAGGAAATACTCCTTACCCTATCGACCACCTGCTTGAAGCTAGCATTTCCCCCATTGAAATCATGACTATGATCAGGTATCTCATGTATAAGAAGAAGCTATACAAAACGGAAGCCAAGATATATCCTAAAATTACTTATAACTCTATCCAAAACCCCCACCTCCAACTCAAACGAGGCAAGCATAAAAATGCCTAGTCTTGGCTAGACCATAGGGAGGTAAAGGAGCAAATTATCTTGAAGAATAAGGACAATATTAAAATATTTTTACTTCTAGGTTTAAGGATAAGTTGTGGGATGATAAGGATTTAGAGGGACAAATGAAGTTAAGGTATTATAAGGAGGTTATCAACCCCAATCTCAAAGACTATAATTATCGTTTTGTCTTGACCAATACTAAGAAGAATATGAATATTGGCAAGATAAGAACTAATTCTCATAAGCTTCAATGTGAAATTGAGCATTAGCTAATTCCCAAAACATGTTGGGATGAAAGAGTTTGTCACCTTTGCAATACTAAGAGGGTTGAAATAAAAAGCACTTTCTCTTGGATTGCCAAGCTCTTACTCACATCCATTATAATTTTCAAAATATTTGCCACAAACAACCTTCTTGGCTTGTTAATTCAAGAAAACTAAGGCAATCTAGGAATGCTTTTCTCCATTCTTTTCGATCATAGAAGTAAAATGTTAAAAAATCTCAGTTAATCTCACTCTTAAGGTACAATGGACCATATTGGTTTTAGTCATCATCATCATCATCGTCATGAGGGTGAGGGTGAAAATAACATGAGGGAAAATAATCTGGAAATTATATATATATATATATATATATATATATATATATATATATATATAATTTCCAGAGTATTTTCCCCTCATGACATTTTCACCCTCACCCTCATGACTGTGGCGATGATAGCTACCTTAGAGTGAGTTGCTCGGACAGACACTCCTACTTATTTACTTATATATATATATATATATATATATATATATATATATATATTGATTTAAGATAATCTTAATAATAATAAATAATAATTCAAATTAAAAAATATTTATATAAATATTTGTTTACATAAGTATAAATATTGGTTTTGGACTTAGAGTATGTGCTAAAACTTCTTTGCTTGGCTAAGAGCTCATCTTCCTTGAATGTATGGACATAGGTTAACCACCCAAGACCAAGAAACATTTGGCAAGAATGAAAACTTGCCTCCTTATGGACCACTAGCGAGTTATTCCAAGTGACATGATTTTCCTTGGATAATGATAATTTGTAAGCTTGCAGAAACTAGTAATAACTGTCCTCCAACTCAATTATGATAATTTTTCTTACTATGTAAAAAAATATAAATATTCGTTCACAAAAATCTATAATTTGAATCAGTTTAATAATTCAAAATATATGGTTTCGTCAATCTAGATATATTTTCATTTAATATTTTTTTTGCTCTTTCATAGATTGATAAGTTTGTGCGCAAGTCGATGGATAATCTAAGTCCATCTTCCCTACGTCACTTTCTCTTTTTGTTTGGTTCAACATCATTTTGTTGGAATTATCGCGTTTTGACTTTGATGGGTGTTTGCCCTCGAAGGCTTCATGAACGTTGCAGTATGTGGGCGTAATTCGGTGGACAATCAAAAGACATCTTCATGTCCCCTATGTCACCTTCTTATTTTGTTTGGTTGATATTATTGTGTATGGACTTGGTAGCCTTGGTTTTTTTGGTCCCTTGAAAGCTTCACGAACGGTGAGTATAGTAGAGTAGGTCAGTGGCCGTGGGCAGGGCATATTCCTATCCGCTAGTTTATCATTATTAAGGGTGAAGTATTGTAACCAGAAGTAAGCATAAATTTAAATTACTTTTATTTAAAAATTTATTTGAAATCAGATTTTTATTGAATTTTTTTAATTAAAATAAGATAATTTATCTAGCTCGAAATTGTTCTTGCTTTTACTATTAAAAAGTGAAGTTATATAATTTGACTAGTAGTTGCTCTCACAATCAAAGATGAGGTGAAATTTGACTAAGAGTTTCTCACCATAGATGGAATTTTATAATTTGACTAGGAGTTGCTCTATCAAAGATGAGGTGAAATTTCACTAGAAGTTTCTCACTATAAATGAGATTTTGGCCTTCAGCTCTCACCGTCATAGATGAGATGAAAATTTGACTAGGAGTTTCTCACCATCAAGGATGAGGTGAAATTTGACTATAGTGCTTTAGATTTGGAAACAATGCTTTGAATGAGTTTTAAGTAAAATATTTGGAATCAATACCTTCACTTGGGTGACTAAAATAAAATGGCCCATCATTAAAAATAGTTAAAAAACTAAAATAAATATAATTAATATAATTATATTTTTTTATATTCACATATTATATTCTTATAATTTATATATTTCTATGATTTCAAGTAATTCAAATCATTGAAGTAACTCTCATAGAAGGATTTCTTAAAGGTTATATATCAAATAAACTTGGAATTCGATTAATTCAAAATCTTAGGATAACTTTTATAATGGGATCAAATAAACTCATCTAAATTGGTTTTAAAGTGTTTGATTTTATAATGTAATTGGTTTTATTTTTTTAAATATATATATATATATATATATATATATATATATATATATATATATATAATTTTTTTCAAAATTATATTTTGATTTTTAATAATATAATATATATTTTTTTTTGTATGGGGTGTAATACAAAAAGGAGTGATAGGTTGTTATTGTACCTATTGGCTTAATGATTGGGATGTGACAACATGTCTCACAAAAAAATGAACGATAGTCATGCTTATAACACTTCGCCTCACGCAATTTATATGTCGAATCCTCGATCCTAGGACCACACACCACAAAAGGCTTAAAGGTTGTCGTCTTGCCACGATAATCACGTGCTTGCATGTGAGATGAACAGATTTAAGATTTTTATAATTCTAGTCCTCCTTCTAGTGTGAACCTATTCGAATGTTGATACATGATAGACTCTCCTTCGATCTGTAGCTCCTTCCTCAACTCATGGAAATCAACATGGGGGGCTATGGTCAGCCCACCTCAATGGAATTTGGCCAGGCCCTATCATTTTTACTTGTATTGCTCTCAACAACTTGAGTGCTAAGTGAACTATTCAAAAATTATGAGAAATTAGTCAGTTACGACTACCTCTCATGGAAATGGTCATAGATGAATGACTTAGTTAACACATTTAGATCCCAAAAAAAGATATATAACTTGAGTATTACTTAAATTCTCTGTCTTTCCATTTGGATCCTTGGTTTCTAGGCCAAGGCTAGTTGTTTCCTTTTCTTGGCCTATCGAATTTTCATGCCAGTGGGAACGTTAGGTCTTACATGGGTGGTAGTTACACGTTTGGTACCTATACCTGTGGAAGCTGGACTCCTGCAATGTATTTTGGTTTGAGGGTTAATGGTTTGTGTATGCTTCTTTATTTAATTATTGGTTGACTTCTTCTCTTATGTCCTAAGTATTTGTCTCTCTCTATTCTTGAAGATTTATTGCCCCTGATATAAGAGAGACAAGCTATGTATTTATGGCCTTTTCTACTCTGATATATTTATGGCCTTACTCTGCTAGTGGGATGTCATCTCTTGTGGAATCTTATGATACAATTCCAGGAAAGTTTTTATGCTTATCATTGATTGATGTCTATCAACATTTACCAAGACATGGATACGCATTAATCTAGTATAGACATCAAAACACTTACTTCATGATACATCTCACATTGCTAAAATTAAAAAATATATACTAACTAAATTATAATTTTATCATTGTTATAATTTGTTTTAATATATATACGTTAAGTCTCGGGGGTGGGGGAAACTCAATTGGTTAATCTGAGAAATGTGAAATTGTTGTAACTCGAAAAACCCACATTCAAATCCCCCTATTGTGACACGGGTTATGGGGAGTGTTGAAATTTTCAACAAGAAACAGTGAAATTGGCATCCAGAAACAACACACACATTGGTCTGGGATCACACGTCACACAGTTATGGATCCTAGCAACACATTACTGTGAAACCAATTTTTAAATAAATTGGAAAATTAATTGTAATCTTATCTCATAACAACTTGTAATAGTTAACTAAATGTGATAGACTTAGTTAGCTCAAGAATTTTGAGTTAAGAATCAAAGGATAAGAATTTGGAGTGATTCCATTATTAACAGGGTCCACTTGCAGTTGTATCACTAGCGTAGTGTGAGTGGTATCAGTTAATTAACATTAATTGAGTTAAAATCAGTTTAACTAGTTCTAACTATTTGATGAGCTAGTGGAAGATCAAGTGAATTAAAATATATTTAATTCACCAGTAGTGATCTACCAAGTAACTGATGATTCAGTATTTATAGCTGCATGCATGTTAATTTTGGTGGAGACCCAGTTGAGACAAAGGTTCAAGGCACGTAAACTATCAGTTGTATTTTTAGTAAACCGCCCAGATGCAGTTATAAAACCACAGGAAGCCCATGATGAATTTCAAAATCAAAGAAGGTTGAATTTCCTATTTAAAAGGGGTTTAAATCTCTAAGTATTGCATAAGCAAGGTAGGTTGAGGGTAGGTTGATAACTGGCTATGTGTTTGTCCAATTTTTCCTAGATCAGTGTGAAGCAATTGGTAAAGTGTATGAGGTTGTGGTGATCACAAATACATTGTATTGTTTCATGATTCCTTGGTTGATTATATAATAAAGAAGTAGGGGTTTTGAGCAGTTTCTTTCCCCAGGAATATCTTGTGTTTTGTATTGATTTACTTATTTCTTTTACTTGCATGTGATTGACCGATCGTGTTTTATATTCCGCAAATATTGTGGAAGGATTCAATATCTTGCTTTAGTACATTGCATGATCGGATTGAGTCCATTGATATAATTTCTACATGGTATTATAGTTGTGTTAGAGATTTTCTACAGGGAGGACATATTTTCTACACGGAGAAGGACATATCGTGGCCCCCCATAGGTTTGCTAGTAGTTACGTGTCAGGCAGGCTGTTGGATTCCTCTGATTACAAAAGGGTTACAAATATATATATATATATATATATATATATATATATATATATATACGTTAAAAAAAGACATGTAACAAGATTCTTAACCATAGAGATTCACCTCCATTTTACCATGGAGATTCTTCATGTGTAAATGATCTGAAATGACTGTATTAGTTTTGTTGTGCTAAGTGTCTTTTCATTTTAAAAACATGTGCATAATCAGTTCATTAGTTTACATAAGGTTTTAGGTGTTTGTCCATGAATTGTAGATGATTTTAGTGAATTAGAAGCATAAAACAAGCTTAAATAACACTGAACATCAATGTAAAATAGAGAAATAAGTCACCACATGAAATTTACATAGTAGGCATGATGAAGCAGTTCACCCCTCCTGGGCTACATCTGCTAGTCCAGCTCCCAATGACATGTCCATCTTTCATTATGCTCAAAATTTTGCTATTACATGTAGTCATAGTGCTCTAATGGTTGTTTTCTCTGTACTAATGGCTTCATAATGCTCTAATTAGTCAAAAATGACTCTTCATTCACTCAGAATGGGAGAAAATTGAGTCTCCTACTCTTTTGCCCAGTTTCACCTAGAAAAGCTCCACTAAAAGTGGAGAACTCCCCTTAACTGGAGTTAATTTAGGCATTTCCATCATCTTTTAGGTGTGCTCCAAATATCCCGCCAAATGTAACTACGACATTAACTGTTGTGGTTGGGGTGGCCACATGCCAACCCCAAAACCCGCAGTCATGACCGTGCAGGTCGAAGGTTGGTTAGCGCTAACCACGCAGAGAGTTGACATTATATGTTATCTCCATGTGACATAACATGATGGAACCGCTGGCAGGTTGGGACCGCTGGTGGTTCCAACCCCTAAAGAGGATTTCAATACAACATAAATATAAACCGCCTCCCATAGATGTTAAGAACCAACATCGGTCCCAACCCCTAAAGAGGATTTCAATACAACATAAATATAAACCGCCTCTTGTAGATATTAACAACGAACGTGCAGTGCAGACGGTAAGGCCTGTGCGCACCCGACAGGAGGTTCGGGGGTCGATTCCTGTGGCTTCGAACCAAAATTTTACATTACCACTTCAGGGACACGTGGTGGCCTCAGTGCTAGCCACATTTCACCTTCTTATTGGCCCTCTCCAAACTCATTTGAATAGGAAGATGACACTTGTCAACCTACGGTTGGTTCTGAGGAAGGAATATTCCTCAAAATATTCCCTTTTGTTGACTTTGCATCGACCCATTTGCTGACTGTGCATCCCATTCAAACCTGGTCAAACTATCACAATTTTACTTGTTTGGCAGTTTGATCATAACACAATATCTCCCTCATAAGACATCGGTTTTTAGAACCGTTCAAGGTGCCAGAATCAGGAAGATGAGATCTACGCAACCATCTTATTTTCAACCCAATCCTGTAAATTTTAATTTTGATAAAAATTTATGAACTCGTGATCACTCCTCCCCATTGGGAAGCTTTTGGACCCAAAAAAGACTTGATTACCTATTCAGTAGATGAGGGTACAACTCCCTCACCTTTCCAACCTCCATCCATTTCACCGTGCTTGGTTTAGTGCCTTTGAGCCGAACTTGAAGGTAGTCAACACTTCCCCACTTTGATGCTCTTGTCCTCCTGTCAAGAATTGTATCTTCCTTGAGCTCATCCAGAAATTTTGGCGAGAAATCTTCAATAGAAGGTATTTGAACATCACTTCCTTAATCATCGATCAAAGGTGGCTCATACAAACGTAAGTTTTTAACATTAACAACTTAATACATTTGCATATAAGAAGGCAAGTCAAGTTGGAATGCATTATTACCAACTTGCTTTATGACCTTGAAAGGACTATAGCGAATGGGTTTGAGCTTTTTACCTTCCCCTTGCATCCTTTCTTTGCTAATGTGCAACCATACCTCATCTCCCTCTTGAAACTTGTGATCAACCCAGTGTTTGTCATGCCTCTCTTTGTATTTAATTTGAATTTTCTTAGGATGTTCTTGAACTTGTTGATGTATACTCTGAATTTTCTCAATGAACTTTCGAGCCTTATCAATGTCACTATGGCCATCAATTGCAACATCCTTCGCAAAGATGTATTCTAATGGCAATTTTGGCAAATACCCAAAGCATACTTCAAAAGGTGAGGTTTGTGTAGAAGAGTGCTTTTCTCGGTTGTAAGTGTGCTGAATGTAATGTTGTTGTTCATCCCACAAAGATGCACAACGGTTATTTTCACCACCTTGGTTTGTCCATTTGTTTATGGATGAAAAGCTGTATTTTTTTTCAACTTTGTGTCCATCATTCTCCATAGATTTGACCACAAGTTCCCAATAAACCTGGAATCCCTGTCACTAAAAATAGAAGTTGGCAATCCAAAATGAACCCAAACATGTTGAAAATAAAGTTCATCATTTTGTTCAACAATAATGGTTTTCTTACATGGCATAATTATACACATTTTACTGAATCTATCCACAACTACACAAAGATAATCATGTTTTTTTCTTGACATAGGTAGACCTCCAAGAAAGTCCATGGAGACAGTCTCCCATGGCCTTGATGGTACCAGTAGTGGCGTGTACAACCCAAGCTTCCTATTACTAGGCTTACTTGTTGCACACATAGAACAACCTCTTATAAAATGTGACACATTATCTACCATGTGAGGCTAATAACAATACCTTTGTAGATGCGCCATTGTTTTGCTTACCCCAAAGTGTCCAGCAATAAGAGATGAATGAGATTCTCTCATGACACTTAGCCTCTCTCCTTGTGGAATACATAGCTTGCCCAAATGAAACAACAAATTGTTATGCATGTGATAATCTTTTTCTTCAACTTGATTCCCTTCACTCAAACTAGCATACACATCTTGAAAATCAATGTCATATGCATATTGTTCTATGTAACTCTCATGTACAGTAGAATCACTTTTGAGTAAAGTAGACACACTAATGATTGGTCTTGAAAGCATATCTACAAATTTATTGAAAATACCTTTCTTGTACCTTATAACCAAGTGAAACTGTTGAAGAAATCCCATCCACCTGAAATGTCTTTATTGCTGCAATTTTTTTTGTGAATGCAAGTACTGTAATGGTTGGTGATCGGTGTGTACAACAGTCTCTTTACCCATCAAGTAGTGTTTCCACTTCTTGACAATTTCTACCAAAGGATATAGTTCTTTGTCATATGTAGGATAATTTTTCACAGCACTATTAAAGGTTTCAGAATGAAAATCGATAGGCTTACCATGCTGCAAAAGTACTGCGCCCATGGCATAATCACTAGCATCAGTTTGTATCTCGGATGGCTGTCTCAAATTTGGTAATGCAAGGACTGGAGCTGAACTGATCTTGTATTTTAAAGCTTTGAAAGCTTTCTGTTGTTTTCCTCCCCATTGGAATCCTTTCTTCACACTTGTCACTGCATGCATAGGAGCTGCGATGGAAGAAAAGTTATCAATAAACTTTCTCCAATATTGAGCTGCACCTAAGAAACTTCTTACCTTGGTCACTGTTTTTGGTGTGGGAAAATTCACAATGGCTTCCACTTTAGAAGGATCAATCCTCAATTCTACTCCTCCTACAATATGTCCCAAATAGACCAAAGAAGTATTTCCAAACTCACATTTTGACATCTTAAGAAACAATTTCTCTTTCTTCAAAATATCAAGCACTCTTTTCACATGCAAGACATGATCTTATCTTGTTTTGCTAAAAATTAAAATGTCATCTAAGTACACAATCACAAAGTCATCAAGGAATGGCCTCAAAACACCATCCATAACATGCATGAAAGTTGTCGGTGCATTACACAAACCAAATGGTGTAACTATCCACTCAAAGAGTCCTTGTTTGGTTTTGAATGCATTTTTCCATATATCACTTTCTGCAATTCTTACTTGATGATATCCACTTCATAAATCTAACTTAGTGAAAAACTTTTCTTGTTTCATCTGATCAATAAAATCATCTATTCTTGGGAATGGGTAACAATTTTCTACGTAATCTTGTTCAAAGCTCGAAAATCTACACACATGCACCAATGCCCATTTTTCTTTGGTATCAAGACTATGGGTGAACCGCATGGCGAGGTGCTTGGCCTTATGATTCCTTTATCCAACATCTCTTTGATTTGCCTCTTTATTTCAGCATTCTCCATTATCAACATGCGATACATACCGATGTTTGGAAGAGGACAATCTTGCTGCAACTGAATCTCATGTTGAATCTTCCTTTTTGGAGGAAATCCTATTGACTCCTAAAACATCTCATGATGCGCATTAACCACATCATATAAATCTGATTTAAACTTAGGATCACA
This sequence comes from Pinus albicaulis, assembly GCA_034641835.2. Classification (NCBI taxonomy): domain Eukaryota; kingdom Viridiplantae; phylum Streptophyta; class Pinopsida; order Pinales; family Pinaceae; genus Pinus; species Pinus albicaulis. The sequence continues at coordinate 622,732,241 of CM076573.1, forward strand.
TCCCTCAAATGATTCATGATTAATATCAACTTTAGGCTTAATCATTAGAACAAAACAATTCTTACTTGAATTTACTAGCCTCTTTACCTGTCCAGCATTTACCATAGCAATGTTTGTCTTCTTGCGATGCACTCTAACAATGAACTCCTTGCCATCTTTGAATAAATGATATTTGTTCTCATGGAGATGGAATATTTCTTTCCTGTCATACTAGTAAGGACTCCCCAACACAATACCTGTTATGTCAATCAGAACCACATCTAATTCAACTGTGTCAAAAAAATTTGCAGTGATTGCAAACCACATTATACATTTCTTTGAAACCTGTAGATTTGCATCCTTACAAATCCAACCCAATGGATATGGTTTTGGATGTGGTATGGTCTCAAGGTTAAGTTTCTTGAGTCTTCAGAGATTAAGTTTGCTTATGACCCACTGTCAAACAATGTGTCAATGTTGGTATGCTTGGATATGACCCTCACATGAAACAATTCTATTCTTTCTTCTTCATTTGGAGTGTTTATGTGACAATTTGATGTACTAGTACTGGGTTTAGTTTCAATTTATTTTCCCTTCATGTTATTCAATCCCATGGCTGTAATTTTAGATTCATCACTTGAATCAAATCCTAAATCATGTTGAGCTGTAGCGGCAGTTTTCTGTTTCCCTTTTTTTTGGGTTTCTTTGGCCTCATTTCAGGATGTAATTTCCAACAATGAGTTTCATCATGGCCTTTTTTGAACAATGTTTACAAGCCACTTTTTATCCCTCTTTCTTAATAGATGCATTCTTTTTGTTTTTACCTTTTGAGGTATTTTCTTTGGCTTTATCCTTAAAGGGTATCTTTCTACCCTCTTCAGAAATGTTCTTCGCTCTAGCTTCTAAATGTGTGGCCTGAACACATACGTCATCTAGACTGGTGGGGTTAAACATGAGAATATTATGTTTTAGGTAGCTATGTAAACCTCCTATGTACTTGAGCAAAGTATCTTGGCTCTACAAATCTACCCCTAATAAGAGATCTCTTCTCCTAAATTCTTGGGTGTATTCTTGCACATTTTGTTCCTTTAATTGCCTAAAGTTCTGCCAGTTCATCATCATCTTGAAGGTTCTAGATTCTCAAATAGACCTCCAATTGTCTAATCCAATTATCAAACTTTTCTGCATTGACTTCACCATTAAACATTGGAAATTAAAACTTAACATCAAGTCTTAAGAAATGAATTTTACCAGTGTTCTTGGACTTATGTGGCTGATGTACTGAAGAAGAAGTAGAGGATGGTGATGATGGCTCTCCATTGCCTTCATTTCCTCCATTTCCCTTCTTTGACTTATCTTCATCATGTTTAATTCCTAAAGATCCTTGTCCTTCCTTGTGAAGTTTAGATCCTTCTCTTTCCAGTCTCTCATTCCTTTCTTGATAAAGGATTCCAACCATCTCAGTCATGTCAAGAAATTCTTTCCTGGACACTCTTTCTTCCTCCTTGGGATCAAATTCTTCATGGATTTCTCCTTCCTCTTGAGGCATGCTTAATGAAACTTCTGCTTCTTTTGGAGGAGAACTAGGTGGTGGAGATTGTGGCAATCTTGCTCTCCTTTTCTTTGGCTCTTTTTGAGACCCTTATGCTTCCACCAATTCGCCTTCTCCTCTTTTGAGCTTGAGCCTTGTAAGCATCTAAAACTTGCAAATAATTTAACAATTCTTTGCACTAAACAACACCAGAGAATAAAAACTATAGCTCTGATACCAACCTGATGTGAAATGATTGTTTTTGTTTTGTTGTGCTAAGTGTCTTTTCAGTTTAAAAACATGTGCATAATAAGTTCATATCATGTTGGTATAAGCCATGAATTGAGGTGTTTGTCCATGAATTGTAGATGATTTTAGTGAATTAGAAGCATAAAAAAAAGCTTAAATAATACTGAACAATAAAATAGAGAAATAAGTCACCACATGAAATTTACACAACATGCATGATGAAGCAGTTCACCCCTCTTGGGCTACATCTGCTGGTCCGACTCCCAATGTCATGTCCATCTTTAATTATGCTCAAAATTTTGCTATTAAAGGTATTTAAATTGCTATAATGGTTGTTTTCTCTGCACCAATGGCTCCAGAATTCTCCAATTAATCAAAAATGACTCTTCGTTCACTCAGAATGGGCGAAAATTGAGTCTCCTACTCTTTTGCCCAGTTTCACCTAGAAAAGCACCACTAAAAGTGGAGAACTCCACTTAACTGGAGTTAATTTAGGCATTTTCTCCATCTTTTAGGTGCGCTCCAAATATCTGGCCGAATCAAACTGTGGCATTAACTGTTGTAGTTGGGGTGGCCACATGCCAACCCCAAAACCCGCGGTCATGACCATAACGGAAGGCGGAACCCCAGGCATATAACTATGGTTGAATGTTGAAACTACAGGTTGAAGGTTGGTTAGCGCTAATCGTGCATAGATTTGACGTTATATTTTATCGCCATGTGACATAACATGATGAAACCGATGGCGGGTTGGGACCACCAGCAGTTCCAACCCCCAAACAGGATTTCATACAACATAAATATAAAATGCCTCCCATAGATGTTAAGAAAAAATGTGTAGTGTGGACAGTAAGATCTTTGCACACCCGACAGGAGGTCCGAGGGTTGATTCCTGCAGCCTCCAATAAAAATTTTACACTACCACTTCAGGGACACGTGGCGGCCTCAGGGCTGGCCACATGTCACCTTCTGATCGGCCCTCTCCAAACTCATTCGAATAAGAAGTTGACACTTGTCAACCTGCTGTTGGTTCTAAGGAAGGAATATTCCTCATAATATTCCCTTTTTCTAATTGTGCATCCACCCATTTATTGACTATGCATCCTAGTCAAACCTGGTCAAACTATCGCAATTTTACTTGTTTGGCATTTCGATCAGAACACTATATCTCCCTCATATGACATCGGTTTTTCGAACCGTTCATGGCACCAGAATCAGGAAGACGAGATATACACAACCATCCTTGTTTCAACACAATCCTGTAACTTTGAATTTTGAGCAAAATTTATTAACTCCTGATCAGTAAATAAGATTTGTTACAATACCATGGGCCAATACCATGGCTTAATAATAACACATGCCTAGAAAACCATAACAAATTTCATATGACACTTTTTTTAATTAATAAATTTAATTAAAAAGGAAAAAGAAACATAATTATTTCGGAGATAAATCTCAACCTTTGATTTATTTATACTACTAATAATATCCTAAGATATTCTCTCGAGGTTAAATACCCATCATCCACTTAATAATTATTGATAATTAAACTAAAATTCTAAAGCCATGTTCCAAAATAAATACTCGCATTGACATAATTACTATAACCTTCCCCAAAATATTATTTTAAGAATTAAAAAATAGAACTCTTTAATTATTAAATATAATTTAACTATTAGACACAACTTCAATTATTGTTGACTAAATGAATACAAAATAATAAGTTTACATATTAATATAAAATACCCATTTAAATGTATTATTCAAAATATTGAACATTACAAATTTCAAATTTGAATAAATTATCATGACATAACTTCCTTCATACAATCAGATAAGGAAATTACTAGTCACTAAAAATAAACCTATGCGAATAATAAAATTATTAGTTATTAAAAGTTTTTTTTTTTTTTTTTTAAGAAAAAACATACTTATGATATTTCTAAGATATGAATAAAAAAGTACATTTTTTTTGGGTACATAGAACCTCACTTGATTTCTTAATAGACTTTTAATATTAACATCTAAAATATGGTGCAGTCATATATAAATAAAAAATAATAACATTTAACTGGAAAATAAACATTAAATATTTTAAAAGAAAATACTAGGATCGAAGACCATTATAGAATTATGAACAAAAATAATTGCCAACATCCATAAGTAAATCTTCCTTTGAGAGGAGATCTAATAGAACGTTGTGCTCCCTATAATAATCAAGGATTGCAAGATCATCAAATTGTTTTTTTAATTGCTAGATCTTCCTTTTTAATGATTCCCACTAAAGGATTATAAGATCCACCTATCCATTGAACCTCTGCACTATTATTTTGGAATCACCAATTAGTTTAAAAACCTTCGCATGCTTCCACAAGGCTAACTACAAAGCACACCAAAGAGCAATCAACTTAGCAACAAATTGTGTACCATTTCCTATGTCCAAAAACATTTTGGAACCACATAATTTGGGAATAGAATGACAATACAACCCCCAAAATTCTCTCTTTGACAGTCACCATCTAAGAAACCCAATACACTTCCTTGAGATAGCACCAGACCCCTTACAATTCTTGTCTTTTATTATTTCAAGGGCTTGACCTATTCCACAAAGGAAACTCTAGAGTTATGTGCAATTACTACTGAGCATACAACATAATTCTGAAAGAGAAATGTTTATCCCTAAATAAATGCCCCACATCAAAAACACCATCAAAAATTTAAAAGAGGAGAAATTAAATCTCTAAACCCAAAGCCACAAACTTTCTTCAATAGAGTTCCCAAGGAAACAAATTTTTATTTTTAGGACACACAAAACCTCTTTCGAAACAATATTCACAAAAGGGAAAAAAAATAAATGGTCAATAAATTCATTGTTCTAACGCAATAAATCATATATTCCAAGACCTTCCCATCCACTAAAAAATCCCATTTGATCATTGTTCTTTCAAGGAGAAGCCATAAAAAGACAACATTTGTGAGGTCCTTAACCCTTCTAAACAAAATCAAACCACTATTTTGATTCACAAGTCATATTTTTCTAGATCAAAGCATTATATCATTTCTTCACTAAAATAACCTCACATTTCTTAATTCTAGACCAACAAATACAATCCTCTTCATCCCTATTTAAAAAATACCGGCTTTCCACAAAGTCACAAAAAAATATTCCATTTACCTATAAAAAGTAGTGTGATTAATTATCAACATCCATGGGATCATCTTTAGCCACATTTTCAATATAATAAATACCATGAGAATTTATAAATTCTACCTGAATCACAAAAAATTTGTGTCTCTGCAAATCTCTACCAATTAATACGTTCCTTCCATTACCAATTTTCCACGCGATCCATTTTTCCATAATTTGCATCCCTTAAACCACATTTCGTCAATTCATTGATCTACCTGTAATTGATTTTGAGTTTTGTTTTAATCATACCTCCACCAGCTTATCCTTTAGGTATTTTAACCTCATAATTGAGATCCACAAGATTTTTTCAAAAAACATCCATCCACTTTTTGTGACAAGAGCTAGAGTGAATAGTTCCTTCGCATGCTCTAACCTCCAATTTTTTTGGAGTTTCCAAACTTTCCCACTTCATCACAGACATAAATATTTTTTTATTCTTGCCCCTCCATAAACATTGAATGCTCAATTTCCTTATCGATGTTAAAATTATTTTGGGAATTTTGGCCAAGGTTAGCCAAATCCTAGAATGTTGCAAACATGTAATTCTCTATTTATAGCCATAATCCGATGTAATTATGTTGGGAATGGTAGGTAATGAAATTGATGAATAAAATAGTGAATAAATGGTTCCATTTTCTCGTATGATTCAAACCTAATCTAATTTACCATGGCTTATCCCCTCTCCCTAAGAAATAAGATTTCATATTCTCATTACAGTAGAGGTCACCCATAATACTATGCAACATGAAGTGGAAATTCTATTAATTAAAAATGGCATCTAAAACCTTGTTTCATTCATTAAAACCAAAGCAAATTTTGTTTGTCTAATTAAATGGCCCAATATTCCACATCATTCGTATTCCAGAAAATTATTCTAAATAGTGTTTTTCTTTATATAAATTCTTTGTCATTATCCTTTTTCAAGCAGATTATTGGGAGCATAATTTAAGAACATTCCTCAATTACATGGAATATTAGACAAGCTCTTTCTTATAAATCTGGACATGCTTAGCATGAGTACTCAAGGCCATATAGCAATAGAATATTTAGCTTTATTCTCTTTCCATGGTCTTATTTTCTAAGTTTTCATATCTAAGTTTTGAATTAAGTAAACTCGACTTAGTTCAGTGTATAGAATATGTAGCTTATAGAATATGTAGCTTTATTCTTTTTCCATTGTCTTATTTTTTAAGTTTTCATGTCTAAGTTTTGAATTAAGTAAACTCAACTTAGTTAGCATGTTATTGGATGTATCTCATCACAAACAAGTTATCTAATTGGTAATAATGTAGGGATGTTATATAAAGATCAATTAGCTTTGGTTTTAAAATGGGTAAATCAATAATATCAATGTTGTAATAAGTAAGGGAATAAAAAAAAAACATGGTCAATCATTATCAATTATGATAAAAACAAAAACATGGTTAGAATGGTCCAACATGTTCAATCATGTTCAATTATAATATAACTTTATTATTAATGTAATAATAATATTCATTTTCAACCATGGTTAATGTTGATGAACCATGACCAACTATGATCAACCAAGTTAAAATGGTCAACTAAGGTTAACAATGATTAACATGGTTAAATGGTCAAACATGGTTAGAATGGTAAACCATCATCAACCATTATTAACCATAATGGTCAATCAATATCTCTATGGTTAGAATGGTCGAACATTGTCAACCATAGTCACCCGTCATGAACCATGATCAACCATAATAGTAAATACAGATCTCTATGGTTAGAATGGTCGAACATGGTCAACCAAGGTCTTTAGTCTTGAATATGGTCAACCATAATGGTTAATCAAGGTTTCTATGCTCAACCATGGCCAACCATGGTCAACCATAATCAACCATTATCAACCATCAACAACCATGGTCAACTAAGGTCAACTATGGCCAACCAAGATCATCCATGGTCAACCAATCTCAATGATAGTCAAACAAGGTCAACCATGGTCAACAGATGCCATCCAAGATCAATATGGTTAAAATGGTGAACCAAGGTCTACCAAAGTCACCCATGGTCAACCATGGTCAACTAAGGTTAAACAAGATCAACCATAATCAACCATAGCCAACCATGATCACACGGTCAACCTTGGTCAAACATGATCAACCATGGACGACCATAATGGTCAACCATGATCAACTATGGTAAACCATGATCAACCATAATGATCAATTAAGATCTCTATGGTTAGAATGGTCGAACATGGTCAACCAAGGTCAACCATGCTTAAGCATGATTAATCATGATCAACAATGGTCAACCAAGATCAACATGATTAGAATGGTTTAACATGATCAACCAAGATGAACCATGTCAACCATGGTCTACCATAGTCAACCTTGATTAACCATGGTCAACAATGATCAACCATGGTTAACAATGATCAACCATATGATGGGTTATGATGGTCAACCATGATCAACCACAAGTAATGAAGGTCGACCAAGGTTGACCAACCATGTCCAACCATACCATGATCAACCATGATGAATAATGGTTAACTAAGACAAACATGATTATAATGGTCAAATATGGTCAACCATGATCAACTGTGGTCAACCATGGTCAACTGTGGTGTACTATGGTAAACCATGATCAACCATACCATGGTCAACCATGATCAACCACAACCAAGAAAATTCGAGCAAAGTCAACCAAGGTCGACCATTATTAACCTGGTTCCTCTCTCCCTGTCTGTTCCTTTTATTTTATTATTTTAATTGTTATTAGTATGATTTTTATTACTAATATTATCCTTATAATTTAATTTGAAATTACCTATCTAGTAATATTAAATTTAATTAATTATTATTATTATTGTTATTTTTACAAAGTCGGATGCTAGTTTGTATTCAAAAAGGAAAAAGGAGTCTGAGCTCCAGTGTTACATGGAAGAGCATGCGAGAAGCGGAGCAATTGAGGACAAATTTGATGTCAAATTCCCTTTTGCAACCGGCGTTCTTCACAATGAGATAAACTGAGCTACTGTAAATTCTTACAAATTGGAAAAGTAATAAACAATATTTGCAATTCATGTTCAGTTGATGTTTGTGTGTAAGATTGATCTCCCAATAAGGTCTTAAGGATTGCCTTCCGCTACTGCATTTCGAGCCTTTTTCAGGCTGCTTCTTGATACATCATGGTAGCTTAAGGATGAAGAAGAAAACGGTCTGTGATGGTGACAAGATACCGAAGATTGTATGACTGTATGACTGCAGTAGTTATTAAGGGTCACGGTGCTTGAACAGTCTCCAAGGATACGGGCTTTAATCTCACAAAAAACAATAGCTAGCTCACAAGAAGGAGAATGATTTGGCACGAGCATTAGAGGGATTCTGTAGAGCTTGTAAAGAGACACTTCAGAGCTGTTAATAGGAGGAGCCTTTTCAAGGCGTTCAAAAGGTAGATCACGAGACAGTTCTATGAATAAAGGCATGAGTTTTAGGAGTCCAATGGCAATGGTCTTCTGCTCTTTGAGTCTGCGTGGATATTTAAGTCTGTTCATGGCAAATAAAAATGCTATTCAGAAGAATTACACCTCCATTTAAAGAAGACAAGCCCTATTTGCTTGTTCATCCGCTTCCTTGTTGAGGGAGCGAAGAACATGATAAAAAGAGTTTCCTTTCATCTGCTGATCAAGAGCTTGACAACGCCTTATAGTTTGCTGTAAGATCAAGTTGGAATCTTCCCTATTGTGAACCATCAGGCTTATGACAATAGCTGAGTCTCCAATAATCACTGCTGTGTTTATGCCAAGTTTTTGAAGTTGGAGCAGACCTTGATAAAGGCCTAATTCTTCTGCTCTGTTGTTGGAAAGATTGCCCAGTCCCCATTCATAAGTAAGTATGATGTCACCATTACCATTACAGATGATTCCTCCAGCCCCAGCCATCCTTGGGTTGGATTTGGAGGCGCCATCGAAAAATAAATAATGTGAATTGCAGCCTCTGAGCCATATTGAGAATTTCTCTTCCTTCATTCTAATTTTCCAACTGTACCTTGAGTTCTTGCTATTGGTATTGGAATTGCTGCTACTTTGAACCAAGTTGCTTTTGTCCAGTAAATATCCTATGTAATTTATTTGCTCCACATAAATATCCACTGTGTTTAGCTTTCCTTGGGATTTTGTTGACAAAGCTTCCAAGGTGAGGCTCCATGCCTTGTTGTAGAGCTGTCTAACTCTGGTTTATTTATCTTTAAAGATCATTCGATTTCTTGCTAACCAAATGTTCCATAGAAGAGAACGGGGCAGAGCATTCCATACCCTTCGAGCAATATTATTTTTTTCCCTCTGCCAGGGATAGTTGTTCCTCCATATTTGCAGAACTTCTAAGATGCTGGTGTTGGGTGCCCACGGTAGATTGATACTCCGAGAAACTTCCTTCCAACAAGCTATGGCAAACGGGAAGTCTATGAATAGATGTTGGCTGGTTTCTTCATCTGACTGACAATTTGGACAGCGAGATGGGCCAGAAATTCCTCGTTTTTTCATATTTTCAGAAGTTAAAACTTTCCCTCCTAGAAGAACCCAAAGAAAAAATTTAATTTTTGGGAGGGTCTCTGCTTTCCAAACAAGTCTCCACTGCGCCCAAACAGACATAGGAAATTCGATGTTGCATATTAGAAGGTAGGCAACTTTAACAGTGTAGATGGTGCCTGAAGGGTCCCATCGAAATCCATCATCACTGTAGCGATTGGAAGGTGCTATGCCATGGAGCTGAGCTTTCAGATTAGTGAGACTAATTTCCATATCATCAGGGATGTGTGGGAAGACCCAGCCTGTCCAAGTTTGAGTGAGGCCATCCCACTGTGAAATCTAATCCAAAGTTTGAATTCCTATACCATTAAGAAAAGATAAGATCTGATGTGTACCTGGCCAGCTATTGATGGAATGTTTCCCCATTATCCTATCAGCCCCAATTATAATGTGACTGCCACCATTGGGAACTTTGGAGATAATTTGTGCAAGAAGAGGAATTTCTCTCTTACACATCCTCCAAATTTTTGAGCACACTCTGTTAGGAGTCTCATGATCCAGCAGTTGTTGCCTTGGGAAGTTAAAGTATTTATGTTCTAATACTTTCTTCCACCGCACATTATTGCCAGTTATGAGCCTCCAAACAAGCTTTCCAGTTATGAGCCTCCAAACAAGCCCACCTTTTTCATATGGTTGTATAACTTGCTTCCAACCAACTAGATTGTATTTCTTTTTTTCATTCCCCCCCCCCCTTTCCATAGAAAGTGTCGAAGGAGTGCATCCACTTTATTATGGAAGTTGGCTGGTGCTTGCAGTAGTGTAAAATAGTACAAGGGTAGAGAGGAGAGACCTGCTTTCAGGAGTATTAGGCACCCTGCTGGATTGAGCCAAGAGGTGCCCCATTGCTATACCTTTCTTTTCATCTTGTCCATAATGATATCCCATGCTGAAGCTTTCATATTGCCAGCACTCACTGGCATGCCCAAATAAGAAAAATGCTCCCAGTCCAACTTACAAGAGACTCCAAAGATATTTGCAATGCTGTGAAGAGTTTGGGCAGAAGCATTCCAACCATAGATACAACTATTGTGGTAGTTTATCAGGCCTCCAGAATAGCTCATGTATTTGTCTAGGAAAGTTTTGAATCGGCAGGCTGTGATTTTTTATGCTCCTCTCATTAAAAGAGTATCGTCAGCAAAATGGGAGTGATTGATATTCTTGACTCCATTTTCAAATTTAATCGCAGTAATGAGACCCATACGTCGATTGTAGTCCAGGGCTCTGTTGAAGGATTCAACCATCAATATGAAAAGATAAGGTGAGAGTGGACAGCCTTGTCTTAATCCACGGGATGATTGGAAGGATGGTCCGGGTCTACCATTGATGAGTGGTGAAATCCAAGGACCAGAGATGCATGCTTTAATAAGGTCAATAAAGGTTGTGGCAAATCCCATTTTTTCCAAGACATCAAATAAAATGGAGTGCCTAACACGGTCAAAGACATTGGCTAAGTCTAATTTTAGGATAAAGCTTTTCTCATTTCTTGCTTGGCTGGAATGAATGGCCTTTTGGACAAGAAGGATGGAGTCTGAGATTTGTCTATTGGCCAAAAAACCCCCTTGATTTTCTGATTTGAGAGAGGGGAGGAGAGGTTTAAGGCGTGATGCCAAAATTTTGGTCAAGATTTTGTAAGAGGAGTTGCACAATGAGATGGGTCGAAAACGTGAGAAGGATAGAGGTTGATTTTCCCTAGGAATAAGTGCTAGATGGGTTGCATTAGTGAAGCCTCCTACTTTGCATTTGCGCTGAGCCCTTCTCAGCATCTTTACAAGATCTCTTTTAATTATTTCCAAATATGTTCTGTATAAGCAGATGGGGAAGCCATCTGGACCAGGAACTTTTTCTGGTTGAAGCGTCCAGATGGCATTTTGAATTTCTTCTTCATCAATTTCTTTGGTCAAGTTTGCATTGATATCCTCACTAACTCCTTTGGGCAAGTGCTAAAGGAGGTCTGAGTAGTCTTCTGCTTCTTTTATCTCCGTTAAGAGAAAGCTGTAATAGTCTGAGGCCGTTTGCTTGATGTCATCTTGGGTTTTTTGAGGGCGGCCTTCCTCATCATTGATCATAGTGACATTATTCCTGACTTTCCTAACAACAGCCTTCTTATGGAAGAAAGCAGAGTTTTTATCTCCTCCTTGAAGCCATAGCTGTCTTGACTTTATTCTCCACTTCTGCTCTTCATCTCTATTGACACGATAAAGCTAATAATATAAATCACCTTCTAGTGCTTTATCCTCTTGTGATAGGCCATGTTCCTATATCTTTCTATGGACTATTTCCAGCTTATTTTTAATTTTTGTTTTGGATTTTTTTGGTTCTTTATAATATTGCTTGGCCCAATCTTTCAAGGCATGTTTGTCTTTTTCAGTTTACATTCCCAAATGTAGCCCGATGACCCTTCTATGTGCTGCTGCCACATTAACTTTACAATCTGATCCATGTTCGAATTGTTGCACCATAAGGATCTGTATTTAAAGGGAATCGGCCCTAGTGGGAAATGGGCCTCAAGAACTAGACTTGCGGGATAGTGATCAGATTCCATATATGGAAGTATTACAGCATAAGTTTTGGAAAAGATAGAAAGGAGAGTTGTGTTTATCAGTATTCTATCAAGCCGCTCCATTATGTTATCTTTGCCCAGCCTGCAATTATTCCAAGTGTATCTCTGGTTTTTTGGGATGACATCGACTAGATCATACTCCTGCATGATTTCTTCCAGCTTTGATCTATAGGGGTCATCGGCAAAGACACCTCCTCTTTTCTCATTTGAGTGCAGTATAAGATTGAGATCCCCACCAAGGATGACATTTCTGTTATCTTCAACATCTATGTCTGTTTGTAGAGTGGCCCAACATTGCTCTTTATCTCTGAAATGGTTCGGTGCATATATATTGTAGATGAAAATTTGTTTGTGATCTGCCTGATTCTCTAAAGTAACTTTGATCCAATACTAGCTGATTGTATTGGATATGCATGTCCAAATGTTTTTATTCCAAATAGTAGTGATTCCACCGAAGGCTCCTCTTGATTCACATATGTGTCCATCATACTGTCTAAGCTGATCTATGATTCCCTTCATCTCTTAAAATCCTTGCTTATTTTCTTGAATCATTAGGATTCTAGGCTTCTCATGTTCTATCAGGTCTTTTAGGGCAGCAAATTTAGAGGGGTGCCCTAATCCCCTGCTATTCCAAGATATTACTTTCATCATTGAGCATGGGTAATACGGAGAGATGCTCGCCCTCCATGCTCCTTGTGTGCTGTCTCTTTGCTACTTTGACCGAGAATATAAGTTTCTATGGGGTTTTGAGTTCCCATGGCTATATCTTTTTAAGCATTTTCATCTCTATGCTACTTTATAGTTTTCCTGCCAAGCCCTTTTTTTTGCACTTCCAAACTGGCACCATACTCTTTTGAGGAGCTCCTTGTTGATCGGGAGGGGGAGGTTTGAGAAGGAATGATGGGGATGAAAGGTTCATTTTCAGAGGAGATCGGGGGGTCGGAATTAGGGAGTGAGAGGGTGCCAAAGGGGTTAGATGATTCCAAGGGGGTTTCAGAAGAAGGACAAAAGGCAGGAGGGATGGGAGGGCCGAGGGAGGAGGAGGGGGGAGGGGCAGAGGGGGTATTTTTGGGAGGGGTGGCTTCAGAGTTTGCCTTTGGGGCAGTCTTCTTCTTTTTTACAGTTTCCCATTGCTCATCTGGATGAGCATTTTCAACATTAACTAATTTAGAACATTGATTAGCAAAATGGCCATACTCGTGGCATACCTTGCATTTAAATGGGATTTGTTCGTAGTCCAGCTGCTGAACATGCGTCCAGTCGTCCACTTTGAGCTTGATTGCCTCCGGAAGACCCTTTCCAAGATCAACTTCAACACAGATATGCGCACAAGTTTGCATATTGTCCTTAGGTTCGCTCCGATCTATGTATTTTCCAACAGCATTGCCGATGACATGAACTGAATCGTCGCCCCAACAGTGCAGCGAGTGATGCGGAAGCCGAACCCATACCAGAACAGCACTAGGGACATCCAGTTTGGGATCGAAATCTGGAGTCCATTTGTTCAGATATAGTCCTCTGGAATCCATAAAATATGGTCCATTTCTGAAGATTAAATCCTTGTCTACTCTTGATTTGAAATGAAAAGTATAATATCCTTTCCCACATAAACGTATGGAGATTTTGCCACTTACTTTGTCTGCCCAGTTTCCTTCTATCCATATTTGTACTATTTTCGGGGATGGCCATAAGCCAGTAAATTGCCCGATGAGTCCCAGTTCAGTTAGAGATAGCGCAGCCATTTGAGGTAGAGCAGGAGGCAGCTCAACTTCTTGTAGTCCATCTAATTTTTTCACAAACTTCGATAGAGCAGGTCATGGGCATTGGGGAGGCAGCGATTTTATCAAAGCATAGAAAGCAGATTATGCATCGGTCCCCTCCGAAGAAGCATCTGGAGGGGCCATGGCAGGGCCAGAAGCCACCAGCAATGGAGGGCGATAGTTGCAGAGCGGCGGCCTAGGTCAAGCGCGCGATCTCTAAATTTAATTAATTATTATTATTATTATTATTTATTTTTTAACCATTAATGAATTTTAATTATATAATATATAATTTAAAGTATTAAAATAATAAAAATATTAAATTATATTAAAAAGGTATTAATATTAAATTATTAAAAAAAGTATTATTATTAGACTATATTCAAATATAACCAAATTAAAATTAATATATAATAGAATTAAAATTATATAAATATATATATATATGGCAAATTTTATTCAATTTCTCATTCTAGTCAAACTAGTCGTTTTTTCAAGTGATAGTTGGAGTTGACCTTATCTATTTAAACAAGTTTCTTGAGTAGATTTCTCATCTTGTCATGATGATGAACCACATTAGCTGGTTCGAAAGGGGTCGACAAAATTTTCTTACATGTGATTTTCACCAAAAATTATTATACACATTATGGATCACAGAAGCCAAATTCCTAATAGTGATCAACAATTGTTAACCATGGTTGACCATGGTCAACCAATTTCAACCAATATTAACATGATTATAATGGTCAAACACGATCAACCACGGTCAAATAAGGTCAACCATAAGAAACCATGGTCTACCATGATAAACTAAGATCAACTATTATCAACCACAGTCAACCATGATCAACCATACCATGGATTACCATGGTCAAGCGTGATCAAACATGATCAACTATGTTTGAGCATGGTAAACCAAGATCAACATGATTAGAATGGTTAACCAAGGTCAAGCATGGTCAATCATGGTCTACCATGGTCTACCATGGTTAACAACGATCAAACATGATCAACTATGTTTGAGCATGGTAAACCAAGATCAACATGATTAGAATGGTTAACCAAGGTCAGGCATGGTCAATCATGGTCTACCATGGTCTACCATGGTTAACAACGATCAACAATAATCAACAATAATCAACCATAGTCAACCAAAGTCAACCATGGTCAACCATATCATGGTATAACACAGTAAACCATGGTAAACCATGATCAACCATTGTTAACTATGCTCAACCATGGTTGAATATGGTTAACATTAGTTAACCATTGTGAATGAGAATATGTCAACATCAACCATGGTCAACCATGGTCAGCCATTGCCAACAATGGGCGACCATGATCAACCATGGTTGAATAACATCAACCGTGATTAACATGAGCAAGCCTCATTGTGGTTGAATATGGTCAACCATAGTCAACCATAATTAACCATACCATGGTCTACCACGGTCAACCTTGGTCGACCATGGTCAACCATGCCAACCATGGTTGACCATGGTCAAGCATTGTCAACTATGATTAACCATACCATGGTCTACCACAGTCAAGCATGATCAACCATGGTCAACCAATATCAAAATTAATGTAACTTCAATTGTTCATGTTATTATTAACATCAATGTTATTATTAACTTTAATATAACATTAATATTAATATTAAGTATTAAATAATGTTAATATTAATATTAAATAATGCTAATATTAAAGAAGAGTGGTAGTATTAATATTAATGTTAGTATTATTATTATTATTATTATTATTAATTTTTTTTTTTTCTCGGTAAAAATAAATCTAATTATAAAACATAATAGTACAAAACTGCACCAGTTTCAGCTGTGTGAGCCTGAGAACTGGGCTTGATGTCCAAGGTTAACCTTAGCAACTGAACTTCCCAGAGTGGGAAACCAGTTCTTTTAAAATAAAGTCCACTGCCCTTAGAAGGGAAACCGGTAAAATAGTGAAAGTACTGTGATTTAACAAGAGACAATAAACTAGAATAGCCTGCAGCTTTTACAGCTGAGTATAGACTCAAAAAACCAAAAAATTCTTCCATGAGGTCGAAAGCAAGCTGAGGGAGATCAAAGTCACTGTTCAGGAGTAGGGGACTCTGGTTCTTCCATGATCCTGCAACCAAACTCAGCTTCTCCATCATCCTTGTCCTTCTTTGGCGCGCCGCTCTTGCTGAAGAAGTCCACTTGCAATTTTTCCATTCCAAGAATGGAATGACCAATGCCCATGGGCTCAACAGGGGCCGGAACATCAATATTTGCATGAGAGGGTTGAGGGTCAGGCAGAATAGGGGCAGGGTGGGGCACTGAAGTAGGAGCTGGGTTAGGGGATTCTTCGCAAACAGTAGCAGTGATGAAAGCAGTGAGAACAGGCTTGTTCAAGGAGCAATTGAAGCGGAATTCCGCCTTTTGAGAAGACTGGTGGAGGGCTGGGTTGGTGGGTAAAATAGAAGTAGGGGAGGCAGGCTGAGAGATAGGCGGAGGAGGCTGTGAAGGCGGAACAAAATGAGTGCTTCCAGGAGGTAAGGTGATGCCTCTCTGACGCCTCGAATCCAAATGCAGACTCCAATCAACGTCCTCCTCGGAGGAATCAGAAGGCGAGCTTATGGAAGGGCGAGGCCAGGAAGAGCGCCCTTTGCTCATTCCGTGCCTACAACGCATTCTCTGCCTGAGCCAAGGCATCGAAGCCGCGTGAGGCTAGGAGTGCTTGTGGCAGAAGGAGCAGTCGGAATGCAACGGGGATCTCTGAAAATCAGCCGCGTGAGAAGTCAAACAGAAATTGAGATGACAGTAGCTAGTCTGGGTGAAGTGGAAACCTTGAAGAGTTTCCAAGCATCCCAGGATAGAGCAACGTCGACCTGTTTGGGTGCGTTCACTTGGAACAGCACAAGCAGGGGGGCAAATACCATAGACGGGGGAAGGAGGACTACAATAAACACAATGAGCAGACGAATTCTCCAGAATGAAATCCATAGCCGAAAGAACCAGCGAGGCGAGGAGGATAACAGGTGCGGCGAACGGTATGAATGCAGAACAGGTTGGCGAAGTTAATGAGTGAGTAATGGCACCGCAGGGGGCCATATGGCCGTAGCAAGCGAACGCCCTCGAGATCCACCAAGGGACGGAAGTCCCATCACTCCGAGCCGTCATCCGCATCCGGAGATAATGTTAGTATTATTAATGTAACACCCAAACCTCATTTTCAAGAATGAATTATGAACAGCTTTAAACAAGTAAAACACCCGGTAAATATAGATTAACTAATAGATTATACTGTTCAGAGACTATCTATTATAATAGAAAGTTTGTTTTTTTTTCTGTGGAAAAAAAAAACTAATAGATTATACCTTACATTATTTTCTTTAAAATATTAAGATTTATAATATTAGTTTTTAATATAGAGTTTAGATATATATTGATTGATAAATATATGACTATGGCTAATAATAATAATGATTAATTAAATATAGTTATTAATATATTAATCATATATACTAATAAATATATATTAATATTAATATATATTTTTATTTATAATTATGATAATTATATAAATACAATATATTTTAGTTTATAATTATAATAATTATAGTATATAGTTATATTATATTTCAGTGTAATATATATATTATATATATAATTAATATCATTAATATTCTCTCTCAAATATATTCATAATTATATTAATACTTTTAATAACTATTGTCAATTATGATCCATGATGCTTTACCATGTTTATCTATCAACATGATTACAATGGTAGAACATGGTCAATCAAAGTCAACCATGGTCAACCAAGGTCTACCATGGTTAACCATAGTCAACCATGATTAACCATGATCAACCATACCATGATTTACCATGGTTAACCATGATCAAGATCAACATTAATGTAACATCAATCGTTGATATTATTATTAACATTAACGTTACTATTAACATTGATGTTAATATTAATAGTGTTAATATTGATGTTAATGACCTTATTAACATTAATGTAACACCCAAACCCCATTTGCAATAAGAGTCACCTGGTTGTATACATGAATTGTTTTTAGTCTATTTGGTTCAAATGATAAGTGTGAAGTTAAAATTATTTGAAATAAAAGAACTCCATTAAAAATTTATAAATTTAAAATTTCAATTAAATTTTTATATTAAAATGAATTGATAAATTTGAAAAAAAATTTAGCTATACTTAAATTAGAAATACAATTATTTAAAAATGATTTTAAATGATTTACTAATTAAACTTATATTTATACAATATAGTGATTTAAAGATAATTTTAAATAATTTACTAATTAAATTTATATAATTAAATATATATTAACTAGTACAATATAAAATCAAATATCTTTAACTAAAAGTTCATATTTAAAATTTAAATTATATTTTATCTGAAAATAAAATAAATTTCCTATGATCTAGTATTTGATGCATGTAGTCTTCATTAATACTATTATAACACTTTTCTTAATACCAAATACTTTCATCATACCAAATACTTATACACCAAATTCTAAAAATAAAATAAGGTCAGTATAGTGACACTATTATTTGGGTTGATATTTTACAAACGTGTAGATATCTATTTTAGAAACATAATAATTATGATTGTTGTCTTACTGAGCGAAAAACAAACAAACCAAAAGAGAAATGTTAGGGCAGACCACATGTATCGCATACCAGAGGAAAACTACGTGGAAAACATAATTTATGAATCCCACATTAAACATAATTTATATGAATGTACGGATCTCCCCGTCAAATAAAGGATAATAGCAAATTCTCGTGAAGAACACTACATGTATTTTAGGCACTGAAATTCTTTAAAGAATGAAAGACCAATGCAACACTTGGTAGGATAGGATTAATATATTGGATCTGTAATAAAATGCAATGTGTTTTGGAAAAACCTTCTTTTATATTATTGAATTGAAATTTACAAACTCAGGGAAAAATTAGATGTTTTTTCAGATGGATGCACTTCTAGGAAAGCTGGCTTAATTAAGCAAAGGAAAACAATAATGTACTGGATCTGTAATAAAAAACCGTAGTGTCTTGGAACAATATTCTTTTATATTACTAAATTGAAATTTACAAATTGAGGAAAAAAATACAATTTTTTGATATGTCCAATATGTCCGATGTAATCTTTGGATATTATTAAATTGAAATTTACAAATTGAGGAAAAAAATTACAAATTTTTGATATATCTGATGTACTTTTTGGAAATTTAACTGATGAGGTTAAAGAAAAGAATAAATAAGAAAGATTAATAGTAAGTAAAAATAGATTAATTGAAAAGTAAATTTAATTGTACTGAGAAAAGTGAGGTGCCTTACAACCCTTGGTGGGGTAAATCTACAACATTTTATTCATATGAATATAATGCTAAAAAAACTAGAAAAAAAGCTTACTTTTTATTTTTACTAACAATTACAGTATAATGTCAACAAAAAGAAATCAAACATTTTTTATTAAACAATTATGAATAAACAAAGCCTAAATCTCATTTTAACTTTGAATTATATTTAAAAAAATTGAGCTTTACATGTCATTTTTTTTTATTGCACTCAACACTTAATAGATCCAAATTTAAAAGATATCTATGTTGCTAATAACCATTTGTCAAGATTTTCTCAGTTATACATCATTTACATCACTATAAAGATACATAACTTTAAGAGGGGTCCTAGACCTTCAATCACTGCTCTCTAAATTAAGTAACAATTACTCTGCATTTGGTAAGAAAAAAGAGTGAGATTTCTCTATACTGTAGTAACTTATGATAGGAACTTTTAATTAAAAATGAATTCTCTATCTCTTACAGCACCTTAACTATAGACATTCATAGCAACTTAACTATAGACATTTTAACAACCATGAATGATTAAACATCTCCAATGCACTTTAGATAAATCCTGCTATCAATAATGTAAAACATTGTTAATCAGTTCACTTAGTTTGCCTTATTACAAAATATATGGATGAAACCCCTCCAACCAAAACCAAAGTGCTAGTGTTCAATGTCATGATGCAAACACTATTCAAGCAATCCAATTAGTTTTAGTGGATTCAATTGCATAAGATAAATTATAAGCTTGGTAGATAATAACTTTTTCAATAAAAGGACAGTGAAATGATACAAGATGATGCTTTCCCTTCTATGCAAGTGGTAATCATTAATACTTTATAACATTTTTGTTTGTTTGTATTTCCATATTATCCAATGTTTAAACACCAAATTCTAAAAATAAAATAGGTTCAGTATTTTTTATATTAATGATATTATTATTTTAGTTGATCATTTTAAATATCTATTTTAGTATTTTCTATATTAATGACATTATTATTTAAGTTATTTTAAATATCTATTTGAGACGCGCAATAATTATAGGCCGATCATTTTACAAATATGCATATATCTATTTTAGAAACATAGTAATTATCGTTGTTCCCTTACTAACAGACCAAAAGAGAAATGTAATAACAGGATCAGGGAAGACCACATGTATCCCAGACCAGAGGAAAACTATATGGAAAAAATCATTTATGAATCCCACATGAAACATAATTTATATGAATGAGCGGAATTTCCCGGCAAATAAAGGATAACAGCAAATTCATCATGTATTTTAAGCACTGAAATTCTTTACAGGATGAAAGACCAATGCAACCCTTGGTAGGATAGGATTAATATATTGGATCTGTAATAAAATGCCACGTGTCTTGGAAAAACATTCTTTTATTTTATTAAATTGAAATTCAGAAACTCAAGAAAAAGATAGATGTTATTTCAGATGGCTACTCTACTTCTTGGAAAGCTTGTCTAATGAATCCAAAGAAAACAATAATGTATTGGATCTGTAGTTAAAAAACCAAGTGTATTTTTTTATACTACTAAATTGAAATTTATAAATTTAGAAAGAAAAATATAATTTTTTGATATGTCGAATGTAAGTTTAAATAGATTAAAAGTAAGTAAAAATGGATTATTTTTTGGAAAAATTATTTAATAAAGTCTAAATAGATTAAAAGTAAGTAAAAACGGATTAATTGAAGAATGAATTTAATTGTATTGAGATGCTATGTAGTGTTTCACCTTGATAAGGTTAGTTTTGTGATAATTAGAAAGGGTGATTTTGATGTAATGATATAATATTATGCATGACAGACTTATGTACATGTATATATGCCATAGATATTAGTGTCGCACCTTGGCAAGGTTAGTTTTGTGACACTCAGAGAGGATGATTTTAATGTAATGATATAAGATTATGCATGAAAGACTTATGTACATGCTTATATGCTATAGACATGGTTTGGGCCACCTCGTTGTTATGTGCTTATGATACTATCTATGGTTGTGTGTATAAGAATTGATTTTTGTTAAGATCATATTATTGATGTTTTCTCTTTTGGTATCCTAGTTATTATATAGGTGTATGCCATTGAGGTGATCTAGGATTAAGACACATAGATCCATGGATGATCATGGTTATGTGAAAAATATGGTTAATTATGATTTATGGATGATATATTATTTGTATGATTATATATGCATAATCTTGTACTAAGTAGGATGTGGCAGGGGACCTTGTTATTTGCAAATAAAGATGCTCAAATTATAAATGATTTTAGAAGTTATGATACATGATTTATATGATTATATATGCTTAATATTGTATTGAGCAAGATGTGGCAGGGACCTGGTTATTTGCAAACAAGGATGTTCAAATTATAAATGATTATGGAAGTCATGATACATGATTTGTATGATTATATATGTTTAATCTTGTACTGAGAAAGATGTGGCAGGGGACATGGTTATTTGCAAACAAGGATGCTCAATGAATGTGGAAGTCATGATACATTATTTACATGATTTTTATGATTATATATGCTTAATCTTGTATTGAGCATGATGTGACATGGGACATGGTTATTTGCAAACAAGCATTTTCAAACTATAAATGGTTGCAGAAGTCATTTCTCCATAACCAAAATGACCGTGGAAGTGATGTACAAGCTTTGGTAAAATGTGTATAAGTTAATTATGAAATTCATTTGATTCCTTTGATATATGAAATTGTGATGTGTGCGGGTCTTGGAAGAATGCCTTACCAACGAACCATTAGATGGGTGTGAGCTCAGAATCAGTACCTTAAGGTGAAGCATCTATTCTACAAATTCTCTCATGACTTACACATGGCCTTAGCCACATGAAGTAACATACAACAATGTACCATTTATGTTAAATTTAGTAAGGTCTTGTACTTAGCCCCAATTTATTAAAATGACTTACCTCTCTAACTTATGTTGTGGTAGGGCTATTCTGCAAATTTTCTCATGACTTATATGTGCCCCCCACTACATGTTGTTTCCTACTACGAGGGTATTCATTTTAAAAAAATCAATTATAACTTGCATTTAATTCAAACTATTAAACATGCTACTTATAACTTTGGTCAAGAGGTAGCAATAGATTATCTATTTTGTTAAATTTTCTCATGACTTCCACCTCGCCCCCGACCACATAAAGTTTTTCCAAACAAGGATATATATGTTATCCAATTTTCTTGGGACTGGATCATCTCATAGTTAAATTAAAAGGCTTACTTACCTTTTCAACAAAGACATTGCAACAATGTATCTAGTGTGCATAACTCAGTCTCGATTTGCACTTAGCCCTTGCAGCGATATATATATATATTGTCAAATTTACTTAGAACTTGCACCTAATCCTAATTGCATAAAAAATCATAGTTACCTCTTCAACATAAATGTTGTGATGGTTATGTATTCTATGAAATTTTCTCACAATGTATAAAAAGTTCCAACCACGTGACATTACGTGCAATTAAGGAATTTATTCTACGAAATTCACTCTATTTTTTTCCGTTACCCTAACTACACAAATAGAGGTACTCAATGTTCAAAAGTCATTCACAGACCTCGACCACATGAAACCGCTTGCAATGTGGTTAACTATTCCATTAATTCACTCATGGCATGCACATAACAACAACCATATGAGATGACTTATTGAACTCCTTCACTATTATGTCAAGTTATTTTTCTCTATCAAAATTATGCATAACTTGCATTCACCCTTCTAACAAGGGTATCTATTCTACCAAATTTACCTAAAATTTACACCTAGCCCCAACAATATGAAATGGATTTGTTAGTTTCTGTGAGTCACCAGTGATCAAATGTATTCTTTCAATGTTAGTTGATAGCGTCCTGGGTCAAATTTTGTAGTTTCAAACAAGTTTTCAAATAAAATTTGATCATTGGTTGTTGTCTAGGTCAGTGCTACTCCCTCCACTTTCTCATGGTTATCATTTATCATCATGGTCATGTCACTATTC